>MIQA02004585.1:0-11962 GCA_001887855.2 Sclerospora graminicola | reverse complement strand
CCTCCGTCATATATGAACTCTCGCTGATCCCAACACATTCTTGCCTCTGGGTACTGTCTATACGAAATCCCACCTTACGAGCAAAGGAGGAGTCGATGATCGAGACTTCTGCCCCAGAGTCAAATAGAATAGTGGATTTTTCATTGTTGATCTTTCCATTAGCTTTTGCCTGTTTAAACCACTTGTCGGGAGAGTGATACTTCCAGTATCCTCGGGATTCACCAGGCAGTAGATCCAACTCCATGATCACGTCCGATCGGGAATATTCATCCACTCTGAGACTGTAGATCGGACACCGATCGATGCAATTTAAATTAGAACATGTATTGTCGGTTATCTTCTTTTCCTCAAACTTATCTCCGCTACCGACATATGCATAAATGCAGAACGTAGATCGCTCGGCTCGAACCAGATTCCAACCTGGCGAGCGATCTAGTTTAACATCTTCTCGTCATCTGGTGGAAGCATACCAGCATGTTTAGTCGGCAGATACCACTTGCACATCAGATTGAAAAATTCTTCAATAGGGCAGGTACCGGCGTCGTGAAGCTTCCCACAGGTCTTGCACACGAAAAAACAATGATCTGAAAGGTGACCTTTACGATCACATTTTCCACACGTAATTCTTTTCCAACAATCAAGATCTCCATGTCTGGTCGACCCACAATGCGCACATTTCTTACGAGATCGGTCCTGATCAGGTTGAATACCACCAGGTTTCCGTCCATCCATGCCATTAGTCGATGATCTCGGGCGATACACTGGCTCCGTCGTAAAGATATGACGATACTGTTCCTCGTCCGAGCTCAAACTTGATTGACCACTTTCCTCTTCCGAACCGAAACTGTCCGATTCCTTCGTGATCATCCGAATTGCTCTGGCTGATCGTGCCGCTGGTATCTTGCCCTGATCAGGGTGTGGCTTTGACCGGTACCGGTTCGATCCTACCTCGGACCCTGGGTTGTCGGACTTTTGGAGCTCGCTGCAGCGTCCTCAGAGTCAGTTCCAATTGCTCTGAATTCTTATCGGAGCAGGGTTTACTGATTTCAGCCAGATCCATTATCCAGAGTGCCAATAAAGTGTTCGACATGCTCGCGAGCTATATCCGGGTGTCGTGGGTCCTTGATCGGCACTTTCGCGCGTAGACCAGCAACATTCAGCCGATGTAAGTATTCGACCGGCGTCTCGTCTGATCTTTTCTTCATGTGGTAATACTGTCTCGCGACAGACACCCACGAGTTGCAATATTGCTCTTCAAATTCTTCACACAATCGAGGCCACTTTAAACGCACTTCTCGGCTCAGCTGCTGAAGCCAGTTTTTGACCGGACCTTTCATTAGATCAGCAAAAATCAGAAATCTTTCACCTTCCGGTGTCTTGTCTCTCAAAAAGGCTGGTTTAGACCGACTCAACCAAGCTCTAGCCTTATCATCATCCATATCCTTGCCGGTAAAATCTTTCAATTCCGAGATCGCCGACATTCGCACTCGGGTGATCGCTCCAGAATCACTGTCAAATGCCTGCACGGAGGCCATATTCGCCCTTCGAGGCATCTCAATGTCCAAATCATCCGGATCGAAATGCTGAATGATCTCTTCTTCTGACTCCATGTCCACATCACTACGTGGGGGCGATCAATGAAATCGATCTTGGTGACCAACCTGGCATATCGATCGAATAATTACGGCTGATCGAACTGATTCCATATCCACGTCCACGGGTTTCTTGACCGGTTTCTCAGCGGATTGATTCATGTTTGGTATTGATCGACATGGTTGTCCTTGCCCAGATGTGACTGAGGTAATCCGTATTGTTCACTCGCGAATCGATTCATCATAGTCGCGAACATGATTCTCATTTGCTCTGGGACCTCCGGTATGTTGGTAGGGTTACTGCTGGGAGTCGGATTGTTCTGTGGAACCTCTTGAGCATCTTCAAAACTATCATCTGATCCGACTCGACCAGGGTCAGGCTTCCTTTTCCTGTTCTGCGACTCGATCTTGGGATCGATCTGCGTGATCCCTTTCGGGCCTAACGTCCTACGTGTTATCCCAACCGAAGAGTCGGTGGAGTCCGCTCCAGATTGTGATGACGATTGATATATCGACTCAATATCCATAGGGTCTTCAACCAACTGCGATCGGTGTGAAGTATCCGCGATCGGCGACTGGACCACGGGGTTCGCCCCGAGTAACGAGGCAAGGTGATCATACAGAGTTGTCATAGCTTCTCTGATCGTTCCTTGGTCCAGATCGAACAGCATATTCGCATCGAAAGCACCAGTAGTGAAGCCAACTTCGTCGATCTGCGCCAAGAGGTTCCTGATCAGATCAAGTTGACTGCCTGTGATCACCGGCCTGGTCGCCCGACCTTCAAGCTTCCCGATGATCTTAGGTTTAATGATATTCATCACTCGGTTGGTAGCCAGGAACTTGTGAAACTCTCGAAGATAGAACAGTCGTTCCACATCTTGGACAGTGGTCTTCTCGGCTGGTTCGATCTTCTCTTCGTCTTCCTCGAAGATCTTCGGTTTAGGTTTCACATATTTTTTAGGTGGATCGCAATGATCCGCCCCCATGTTTTTTCTGTCTTTTTCCATTTTCTTCTTATGCATAGGATCAAGGTTAACACCTCGATCCTTTCCTGGGTTATAGTCAACTTTACTATAACCCAGATCGGCCCCGATCGGGGCCATGTGGGGAGTTGTTTCATCTTTAATTTCGACCTGGCACTCCACCAGACCAGGTCGACCATCGCTTCCTTTAGGTATGGACAGCATCGGAGGCGATACGCCTTCCTCCAATACACCCGAAAAAGTTCCCTCCACTTTGATTTTCACATCTTTTTCATCATCAAAGGAATCACGGTGATATCCTGACTCACCAAGTGATCCGGGCACGCGCACCATTGTGGTGGAGCCGATTTCCAAATTCATGACCGAAGTCTTGGGCGGAATCCGGATACCCACTGGCCCGGACGACCAACTATCGGAGGGGGTACTCCGTCGATCCTGATCAGCATCAGAATCAGATGAATCACCATTGTGGTGACAGATCTGATCCTCCCGGTCATCTGGCCGGTCTTCATGCTCGTCAGGATCTATATTTAACTTCATCTCACCTTGTGTACCCGTTGATCGGGGGTGGTTACACTCACTCAGGTGGACTCGGTGACGAAAACGATGGTCTTGATCAGGTCGGAGGGGATGACCTTCTCGAGACGGGGGTGTCTTCGGGTGGAAATCTTCACCGGAGAACGGGTTGGGGTCGATACTTAATCAGTATCTAGGCACTGATCGGGAAAGTTCGTCCGATCAGGCCAGCCAATGCGAGAGAGATAATAAGAAACCAAGAAAACGCGATCAAACCACGATCTTCCACTGTAATCCACAAACGTTATCTCCACAAAACCTTTTCCAATATTTTTGACGTGTTCTAAACACGTGTGCGTTGAGGGTGAGGTTCGATCACCTAAACAAACCCGTCGGGGGTCTTCCGGTAAGCCAAAATGCGTCTAAGCGCGTCTTAACCGGGAATTAGTTGAGCAAGAGGGGACTAGTCAACCCTGTGCTCCCAATGACCGCAACACGTGGCGGAGCGACTCTTTGCTTAGGTGGAAATCAAAACCTGTTATTATATATGCCATTATCCTATACCTGTGTACCATACACCAACTCACGTGCCTGATCTGTACTTCGACCCTATTCCCTTCGTTGCACGGTTGTACAGTGCCACCTTACCCATCCTGGCTGCACCTTCAAGCTGATCTGTACCACTTCTGCCCTGATCACGGCTGGACTTTTTTAACGATCTTCAACCATCCCGATCTTCGATAAACAACTTGATAAACGCTTGAGATCTGCACTTCGGACACTTGTTCACTTCATATCCAGCCCGGTTTAATCAAGGACTTCACCTGCCTTTGCGTCTGGACGCAGATTTGGGGCTGATCAGCCCCGATCGCGATCAGCACCGCGATCAGCCGAGTGATCAGGTAGTGATCAGGGCGATCAGCCCTCGATCACTTCGCAAACTCTCTCGGCTACCATCACACTGGCTTCGCGCGTTCCCTCGGCCATATCATCGACCTCTACCCCTTGCCGGGGTAACAAGATCACACTGATTCAAACGATCGAGCCTGATCGGGACTTTCCGCATCTTTCCTGGACGAATCCATCGGTGATCATCATTTGTCCGGACTTGGCATTATTCATACAACTTCCATTCCACGTGCTTCATTCCATTTCATGTCTGATCTGCGTATCTCTGGGGACAAAGTTAGTTGGCTAGGCCGATCGGGCCGAAACTTCGTGTCATAATCAACTTCACCAGCTGCACTGTTCATAGATCGGTTAGGTGACTGCCTCCGATGCGTCATGTCACCAGTCGCTGCAATTCCAACTCGTTATACATCCACGGGAACTCCACTTAGTAATTGTGATCACGATCGTGATCGTGATCTCCACCGTTCCATCAATGTCTGGGACTGGGTAGTAACCGTACTTGGCTGATCTCTTCACATCGCGAATACCCGTTGTCCGCCACCTTTTCGTCGTATATGCGATCGGCCTTTCAACTGTCTCATGTTGATGGGTGTTCCATCGTCACCAATCAACGGCCATGTGTGGTCCACCTCATTCTCAACATTTTTCTGATCGCTTTACCACAGAGTTGCTTATTCTGTTTTGCAATACTGCGATGACCCGAGGTAATGCAGATCTTTACTGAATAAGCACGTCATATTTTAACGTATATTTCTCAAACTGTCATGTTTTCATCTAACTCTTGCATCTTCTGCCGTTTATTCTAGGTGCTCTTCTCTATTTTTGAATTTGAATTTGCTGAAGACCTGAAGACCATTGTCGTTTGAAGATTAAGACGAAGCGTCTGACTCCACAGTGGTTGCATGGCTAGTCCTCAAGGAAGCTACTTCTCAATTCCCAGCTTTAAAACCTTGTTTTCCTAATATCTAAAATCTGACTTTACTTGGAAACTAATCTAGCTTTGAAGGTGTAGGTAGACAGTTAAAATAAAGGCAATAGCTAATAGTTGCCATCGCTAAAATAAAAATAAAGCATGCTTGTTTGTCCTTGGTGGCGCGCCATTTTGATACTGACCACACTACAATTTTTGACAACCCTTCTAGTGTGTACCACATGAAAATCTCATATGCCTCGAAACTGCTTCAAATATAGGAGCGTCGCCTTTAAGATATCGACGTCGATAAAATATACTTTAGAGTATATTGCACCGCGAGAAAGCCGTCCGTGCCCCCATTTTTGGACTCGAAACGGGGGCAAAAGTGTAATTCTAGTGAGAATGTAAATTTTGACCAATCGCATCGGCCTTGAACTACAGCAACAAAACTGCTTATATGCCATTGCATCCTATTGGCTACAAATGGACTAACCCTAATATTTGTCACACAATTTTGTCCATCTTAATTCTATACATTAGTGCAAAATCAGGTGTCACATCTTTCCGTCCAGGTCTGTACTAAGTACTGACTTATAGCTTATAACCTAGCTTATAACCAGTACAGCTATATTTGAGGGTACTGTATGTATCTCAAGGAAGGGCTACTAACGGATTTTCCCGAACAGAGTCCGGTCCCGTTTAGAGTCCGGAGAGAAAATATATTCAATACCTCATGATAGTGACACGATTTATTCTGAGGTCCACTCAATCATCGCTGGCTAGCAGCCAACCTTTCTAACCGGCAGCCAACCGTCAGGACTCATTTTTCTAAGATGATAGAGCGGTGCAACGCCATCCCGATGTGGCGCAAGCAGGAGGTTTTCGTTTGGATCCAAGAACATGGTGGTGGAGGAGCTCCAAGCAGAGCGATTGCAGGCGCCGGCTTTGCGACGGACTACCGAGACTGGTTCATTGCTCGTCACGATCTTTACGGCTCAAATTTCGAGACAAGTTCGCCCATTGAGATGACGCTCAGCGCTTGACTGTTGTGACACCTTCAACCTCGATGAGTTGGATGAAGCTCTTGACGAGGTTGGAATCGTCACGAGTAAAGTGAGAGACATAGGAGCTACTTATGCATTCTACAAAAACACCGTCCCTCTACCACAGTCTGTTTCACCCCTCAGCATGCCCTCGGGGAATAAATTCCCATGCACAACGCCTACGATCCATCATGGACCCAAGCACGCGGTCGCGAACCCGTCCGGAGGTATCATCTCTTGATGTCTCATTTCACTCGTGACTATACATATTAGTTTTGGTCACGGCTTCGAGAGCCACTTTCGTTGACTTTTAGGATGTCACAAAATCAGTAATTAAATTTCATTTTAATGGAAGTATTTCGGCCTCGACCCTGCTACTAATAAATAGAAGACCGGACTCTGTTCGGGAAAATCCGTTATTTACTACCCCTCCGAACTCTGTTGGTAAATACTCATTCTGGTTAATACCCTGTTAAAATTTCACCAAATGGTATTTACCCGGCGGAAAATATTAGCAAAGAAAACTACTGACGGTGCGGCTTGACCGCTACATGAGAATCCTAATGGTATCATAATGATAGTGAATTTTCTTCCTGAGATTTACCTGCTGGAGATGCAGCAGCAGATGTAGAACTGACGATGTGGTGAAGCGGAATCAAAGAAACACAGATCTAAGTGGATAAACACTGGTTGATGGTCGCGAGGGCACCCATCACGGATGGGCAAGATGCGACGGTTGATTGGTGGGACATGCCAATCTAACGTCGGATGATACGTTCGATAACGGGTTACTGAAAATGTGGAAAAAAGTATGGAGATCGCCGTTAGCACGTCCTATCCCAGGTGGTGTAGACCACGATAGGATATGTATGTTCGGATATCGGACTGGGCTAACTTAAAGCCGAGATATAAACGACGAGACATTTTTACGGTTGGTTCAACACATTGGATATGATGGAGCATATTGCCAAGGCGATATCGAGGTTAAATATCTGTGATCCGAGTCGTCCGGTGGTTATGGAGTATTGTTGATCATTTGAATTTTCTGGTCCAGTCTCAGGATATGGTGGCCTGAGAGAGTAAAGCGGTCAAGGTATACAGCCTTGATCCGTCTGGAGATGTACCAAACAAAGCAAGTTGAAGTCGATTTCGAAGATCAGCACAAACCGGCCCCGATCGACATCAAGAGATCAGCCCAAGTCGGCCTCCAAAAAGCCGCCCACGAGCCGATCCCGCAAGGTTTAGTACATGTCAGCTGCAGGAGCCGGGCTCAGAACAGTCAGAGAAGCTGATCTCGAGTCGGTCTCAAGCCAACTCCAAGTCGACCCGAGTTGGTCTTGGTCAGCCTCCAGATACCGACTATAAGGAGTTTAGGCAAGATCGGTGCCGAATCAGCCCCAGAAGTCGGCTTTAGATCAGCCTGAGAAGCTGACTCCAAGCCCATTCCGAGCTGATTCTTGAAGGACCGTCAGGTCAGTTGAAGATCGGTTGAAGCTTACCGACCAGGTCGGGTCGGTTGAAGATTAAGTCGGTTGAAGATCGGTCGAGAACCAGGTTGAAGATGAGTTGAAGATCGGTCGAAGATGGTACTGACCAGGTCGGATTAGTTGAAGGTCGGTCGAGAACCAGGTTGAGGATCAGTTGAAGATCGCTCGACGGTGGTACCAGCCAAACCATATGATAAGACGAAGCATTAGGTAAGTCACATAGGTTGGTGTATGGTACATTAGGTAATAGATATTGCATTTTAAATAAAAGGGTTGGTTTTATTCCCTGAGCAAAGAGTCGTTCCGCCACGTATCGGCGGTCACTGGGAGCACAGAGTTAACAAGTCCCCTGTAGCTCAACTAAATTCCCGGTTAAGACGCGCATTGACGCATTTTGGCTTACAGGGAGTCCCCGACCGGATTGGTTTAGGTTTTTCAATCCTCACTCTCACGTGTTTGGAACACATATTATTAATTGGAAAGGTTTTTGTGGAGATAATTTTGTGATTTTACTGTGGAATATCGTGATTATATCGTGATTTTACGTGGTTATTGATTATCTCTCGTTTTATTGGTTGGTCCGGTCTGTTGAAGAATCCCGACCCGACCTTTACGGTACTTATACGCAGTACCTTCCCTGATCTGTCCTTTGGTGAAAATTTCCACCCGAGAACAGCCCAGTCTCGAAGAAGGCATATCCTTCGACCTGATTCGGAAAATTTTCATCATCTAGAGTCCGCATGAGTGAGTGGAACCACCGAATACCAATGAGTACACAAAGTGAGATGAGATTAAAAATTAATTCGGTTGTACTTGATGACCGGTCGGAAGATCGGGATGATCGGGCCAGTCACCCTAGCGGTGACTTGTCCAATCAAGATATCGACCAGGATTCGCGGAGTACCCTCTCCGATAATTGGTCCTCCGGGCCAGAGGGAATCCGGGCTCCACTAAGAACGTCAGTCTTGGATTTGGAAATCGGCTCCACCACATTTCCAAGTAATTGTTTGTTATACATCACGTTGACCGCATTTTCCTCTTCACACTTGGCAGCCCGCGCGTCATCATATGCATTATGCAGTCCGATCCCTTGCATTTTTCTCATATTTTTCTTGTTTTTGGAGAACGAGCGTCGTCCTTATTTTTACTGCCGCCTCTTTTCCATTAACAACATTCGTCACATACTGCGGGATTAGGCATTTAACTGCTCCGTGACTTCTCCTTTCGAAAGCTCGTCAGACTTTAGCTTAGACCACAACTCCACCATTTTTTTTGTGAAAAGGCCGACAATACTTAGTTGTATGCCCTTGTAAGTTGCAGTGTTCACATGATTGTAACTGCCAGCACATTTTACGATCATGCCCTCGTCGATTGCAATGATCACACACTTTAAACACTGGAGGTGATGGTTTATTGCCGGTCGCCGCTATCGCCGGTCTCTGGTCTTAATATACACCTGATCGTGCCGCTTGTGTGTTGGCTGATTTCCTATCCACTTGATTTACAGCTGATACAAATGTGTCTGGCATCCCGTCTACTGGCTTTCGGTCGCTTGTCGTTTTCCCCGGCGCAACTGACAGGACTCGTACATCATCAGGTTTTGTTTCAGCTCTTCAATGCTGTGAAATGGTGTGAAACGGAGCTGCATTTGTAATGTCGGATCATGAAGACTTGCAAAAAACTGATGTATGGGCCCCTCAAAAGCAGTCCCCATTCCAAGAAAGCTGATTTCAGTAGTAAAGTTGCTGCATTCAGTCGGTACAGGTAGTTCGTCATGCTTTTTTGCGTTAGTTTATAATATGTCAATATTGGTGGAGTTGTATCCATGCAGCACGTTTTTCCTGAACAGTTTAAGCAACTGCCCACAGTCATACTTCACACTGGTTGGCAGCTATTTGTACAACCATTTTGAAGAATTGACAATATTATCCACAATCTTTGGGATGGTGTCCCAATCTGAAATGTTTGCAATGTGTAATAGCCATGCCCGTGCGTCCTCTGCACACCCCTTACTACCATCGAAAGTGCGAATAGTCATCTTCTGTAGTACAGTTGTAACAGGGCGACCTGCTCTTTGCCATGAGGTACCATATCCCGTTGTAAGTTTGATATCATCTTCATCACTTGCAAACAATCGCCTAAACATTTTCTTGGTGGTACCTCGTACCGTGTAGGGTGTCGTTTCTGATACCACACAATTGCTAATTGATCCAAACTCAAATGGACATCCGTCTACCGCAGAGCAGTTACGAAGTTGAAGGCATTTTCAACTTATATATTTAGGAACTTGTATATGCATATATACTCATTTTAAACTAATTTAAATAGGGCGTTCAGGGTGAGATACCAGTTGGCAAAAAAATAGTCGTACTTAGCTGTAATGAAGTAGTGACCTGCCACTACTATGCGCTTCTACAGTTTTATGCCGTATGGCAGATGAGACAGAAGCCCGTCACGGTCGGTGCCTGAATGGCCCCGGGGACTCAAGGTGAGGTGGTGAGTAGGTGCCCTGCACTCTACTTTATTATAATAACGCCCTGCGCTCCACCTGTGAGATTAGTCACTAAAGTGGAAATGGCTACAACTAAGAATGATGAAACCCAACAGGTTATGAGCCAATCGAGAATACTGATTGGTCGAGGCCACGGGTCAAGCCCGGACCCGGAAGAACAAAAAGAAATAACCGGATCTATCCCCTTTGACATTGTCGTATTTCGTCAACAAGAGTCAAGTGGATTTTGAGAGCAGCAAAGGGCTCTTCCTCCGTATACGCCGAATATCGAGCAACACACTTATAACAAGATAAAAAAACGAAAGAAGAGATGGTAATCAAGGACACCAGTCGGGGAATTCGAGTACCTGAGTTAACGGGCACCGAAGACTGTGCGATCAAAGTTTGCCGCACAAGGGATGCTGGCGTTAGTAGAAGGACGAGAAAGATTCGAAGACGCGCGAAATAATAATGCTGAGCGATGTTGGGACATAAAAAAACCGGGAGGCGCACCTGTTGCTAGTGGACTCCCTGAGTGCGAATTCGGCGTTAAGACTCAACAACGCAATCGAGTCCGGAGAGTCGCATCGTTTGTATATGGCGATGTTGGCGGAAATTGACGGGATGCCGCCTCGGAGCAAGCTAGACGTACTACAAGCGATGTTAAGCACGGAACTGCGAAGTGATCAACGCACGGAAGACTATATTAACGAGATGGTTAAGCTTGCGGTCGAACTGGAGAAAGCTGGTGGCCCCATATCAGATGATCAGTTTGGAGGAATATAGCTAACAAGAGCAGCGAGTGTCTATCCTAAACAACTCACGAATTCAGGCACTGAATATTGGCGCAGAGTTAACGCTGGATCAAGTAAGAAACCGGTTGTTTCATGTAGAACGGATGAATGATTACCCTGATCAACGACGTGATGGAGCGCACGGGGTCGCACTTCAAGTTAATAACGTCGAGGTACGCAGGGCGGGCCACAGACCAAGTATATGAAGCATGAGAAGCATGAGCACAAACCGAAACGTTGAAGATTCAAAAAGGCGCAGCCAGTGTCATGTATGCAACGAGCCTGGACATTGGACACGCTGTTGTACCAACGGAAGACGTTTTGAAGCGCAAGGACGACGAGGGTGCTCACGTTATCGAACCGAGCAGCCAGTCAAAGTCATGGAAGTGGCCGCAGCGGTGGCCGTGGTAATAGCCGTCAAGACAAGAAGGGCGTGATGATAGGCGATCACACTATAGAGGATAGCAAGACTTTGATCTCATGGTGACAATTAATGCTGAGGAAACATCTAAAGACATTGTCGAATGGAAACTCGACTGTGGTAGCCAGGTCCACTTATGTGGTATACGTGAATGCTTCATACACCTTCAAAAAGTTGAAGGAAGACAGCTAGTGATGATGAACGGTTCTCATGTAACCGTAAAGGAGAAAGTCCGCGTGGTGATCTGATACAAGACGGGAAACACACAACAAAGATGTATACTGCAAACGGTGGTATGGGCCAGAGGCACGCGTCAATTTGATATCGCTGGACCTAATGCAGAGCGGGGCTTTTGCATGCTAATTTCGCGCAACCAAAGGTGTGATGCTTGAAGAGAGAACGGAGCTGGGACTCCATGGCATTCAAGATCAAATTTATGAAGATCGTGGCTATCTATCGCATGTCTTCCCCACATTTTGCCCTTACACCGATGGGAACCTATGACATTACGACAAACATTGAAGTAACTACGAGTGCAAACAAGAAAGCGGGAAAGGCAAAGGCGAACATAGAGACGTAGCATCGTCGTCATAACCATGTGGGGATGTAGGTACTCCGTAAGATGGAAAGAGATAACTTTGTGCAGGGCATTAAGATCAATAAGGAGTTGAATAACTAGGCTTGGGTTTCGTGTGAAGTGTCAAAAACAAGACAAATACATTATCCATCCAAGACTAAGAGGACTGAAAGACCGCTGCAACGGATATACATGGATGTGGATACTATTGAAGAAAAGAGTGCCATATGTGG
>MIQA02004577.1:7357-41376 GCA_001887855.2 Sclerospora graminicola | reverse complement strand
AAGCGCGTCTTAACCGGGAATTAGTTGAACAAGAGGGGACTAATCAACCCTGTGCTCCCAATGACCGCAACACGTGGCGGAGCGACTCTTTGCTTTAGGGGAAAATCAAAACCTGTTATTATATATGCAATGTCCTATACCTGTGTACCGTACATCAACTCATGCCTGACTTATACTTCGAACCTATTTGCTTCGTCGCACGGTTGCGTAGCACCACCTTGCCCATCCTGGCTGCACCTTCAAGCTGATCTGTACCGCTTCTGCCCTGATCGTGACCCGACTCTTCGGAAGATCTTCAACCCATCCGATCTTCAACAAACGACCTTGAAACCACTTGAGATCTGCTCTTCAGCACTTGTCCACTTCGTATACAGTCCGACCAAACCGAGAACTTACTTGCCCTTGCATCTGAACGCTGATCAGCCCTGATCACGATCGGCATAGTGATCAACCGAGTGATCAGGTGGTGATCAGGCCGATCAGCCCTTGATCACCTCGGGAACGCTCTGGGTCATCATCATCTGACTCAATTCATCTTCTAAGCCATACTTCGACCTTTATATCCCGTCAGGACAACCATATAGCTCCGATCTCGGCTGATCAGGCCTTGCCACGTCATCTTCGGACAAACCATAGGTTATCATCACTCCACATGCTCGACTTCATTCCACATCTAATCTTCATTGCTCGGGCATAATAAGCTGATCAGGCCGTAACCTCGTGTCATGATCAGCTTCAACCACCATACCATTCATAGATCGGCTGGACGCCTTCCCTTGACACGTCATGTCAACAGTTACTCTTTTCTTATTGCATCCACGGGAACTCCACTTAGTAACTGTAGTAACGATCGTGATCGTGATCTCCATCATTCCGTCAGTGTATGGGACTGAGCTTAACGACAGTACTTGGCTGATTTCTCCACATCGTGAATATCCGTTGTCCGCCACCTTTTCCTTTTACTGGATCACACTTTTCCCACCCATCAACCGCATAATGTGATGGTGTCTCTATCGTCACCAATCAACGGCCATGTGTGGTCCACTTCAGTCCCAATATTTTCCGATCGCTTTACCACAACCCATTGGTGTAGAAAATCACAACGAAAGACAGCCTTAACATGAAGAGTGTTGAAATCGGCACATACAACCTATCTGACTATGTCTGTCTGATCTCCAATTGCAAGGCAGTAGATCATTTGGTTGATATAAAAGTTTCATGCCCGCAACTAACGTGTGATTGCAGTTAGCAAACATGGCTCATAGTGGTCCCTTTCGTATACATCTATTTTATTTACGCCATGTCAATTCTGATGCCCAGCATTGACAGCTAGAAGTTGTAATTGGACCTTGCGCGAAAGAGTAGCTCGGAAACGGCTCCGGCAAGTGACCGGAAAGAGTGTATATGTTGTCATTAACAATTTAGACTCTGGTGGGGTCACGGGTCACGGCCAAAAAAACAGCACCCCCACCCCTTCTCTTAATTAACCAATGAAAATTCGCAAAATTTTTGGGGGTCATGACCCGTGACCCCGTTAAGAATGCCCCTAAGGTCCCTTCTATATATACACCCCACATTGCTATTTGTACAACCCCATGTCTTATAGCCAATCAAAAGTCTGATATAATTACAGCCCATAGCCAATCAAAAATTCGATATATTTACAGCCCATAGCCAATCAAAAGTCTGATATAATTTCCTCGCGTCGAGAAACTGTTCGGACGCGTTGTTTCCTCCCATTTTCACCTCTGTTTTTTCACCTACTCACCATGCCACTCGAAGCACCAATATCAGCGCAGTATGCTTCCATAGAAATCGCGGAAGATTCCGTGCAGGAGTTTGCCAAAAATCAGGGCTATGCCACCGCACGTTTGCGCTCCAAAAAAATCTTACAAGTTCTAAGTGGAAGGACATAGAAATTGTGCCGAAAGGCGAGCAACCTGTCGGTATCGGCAGCTACAACACAAATGTGCCTCGATATTCGAGCGTTTTAAAGCGTACTCAATTTTGGGTACTATTTTTTTTTCTTGTTGTGATGCTAGCCTTTGTTTGAGTGTTGGCGGATAGAGCAAACCAGCGAATGTATTTGTATGCAAAGCTGACGCCCAACGCAGTTAAGAGTCTGCCTAAACCTGATGACCATTTTGATTTCAGCCACCTAAACGTTTGGATCATGGGAATGCGCATGTAATACGTCAATCTGGCATAGTGCGTTGGTAAAGACAGAGGTGAAAACAATTATTTACGCGTCCGGACAGTTTCTCGACACGAGGAAATTATGTCAGACTTTTGATTGGCTATGGTTCATGGGGGTGTACAAATAACAAAGGGGGTGTATATATATAAGCGGCCTTTGGCTAAGATTCAGAAATGGTTAGGGTTGTCAAAAAAGTATACTGGTACGGCAATTTTTAGTACGCATGACAGATGTTAACACTACCTATACACCTACTGCTAACTCGGACTCAATTCTGAGTTCATTATTAATTCATAGCGTCTCCTCCATATGAAAGAATTAAGGCCCGAACTTTGGATCGGATGAGTTCTCAGGGCCACACTGATTAAAGCGATTCGGCGACGTCATTTATCTGTAAAGTTCGTAAATCAATTTGAATTGGTGCACCACCTGGCTCTAATGCAATGGCAAGAGAAGGTAACTCGTACAAGACGGATTTGCGAGCGAACTGTGTGTCGTATGGGTACACAGGTCCGATTTGATGCGGCAGTCAGGTATTCAAGCTACTTGTGGATGACGACTGGGCTGGTCAGCTGCATGACATACATGATAAATGTATCACCGCTAAGAAATATTCTTCAAGGGTATTTCAAATAGGGATCATTCACAATGAACACAACTTTGATGATTGCCCAGAAACAAAAACATTGATCCCTCCGCCGCCAGAGGAAGAGACTCCTTTAGTCGTCTTTCATGGGCTACGAAAACACGTAGCTTCGTTTTAGCTGCTTATCATGGTGTACAACGTGTGGCTACTTCCTAGTATCGTGTCATCCTTTAACGAAAAATATCGCCCTGATCTGAACAGCGCGCTTTGGCCATGCCAAGGTGGTTTGCCACTTCTTTTCCCGCTCGATGTGGTATCGTGATTTTCTTGTATGCACGTACTGCTGTGCAGGGGGTATTATTTACCCGAGATCAAATATTGGCAATCTCCGAATTAAGAGATTTAAAAGCAAGGTCATGGCCGACGATCAGATAAGGGCTTGGATTATTCGCACAAAAGTCTGTATTTTTTTCTACGAGACATGTAGTGCTCTTGAATCGTTTTTTTCATCCAAATCGACAGACATCGGTGGTAATACCGGGAGAAGTCTATATACAAATCACGTTTTGACTAAGACTCAGAAATGGTTAGCTTTTTCAAAAAAATACAGTTAGGTGTCCAGTGTAACGTAATTCAGCAGTTTATGGCCGACACCAGATTATGACCGGTAATAAGCCGACTATCCAATTAGGTGTCATAATTTCAGATAACTGTTGAATGATTGGTCAGTTTTTTTCGCGGCAGATTATGGCCGTCAATACCATGCCAATTCAAAATTATGTGTGTACCTGAACTTTCTCTTCATATTTTTGCAGCTTAAAAAATCGGCCATAATCTCTATAAGTACGATAAATGCTCGCTTTCCTCTATCCGTGTGACCTCAATTGTGATTGGATAAGGACAGCGTTATCGCATACGACTACTGGTTAAAATAGATTTTAAGGGGTGAAAACAGCGGGTCAAAATGTGCTGTTGGTGAAAAGTTATGATCAAAAAGCTAAGGTACCCAATTTCCGGCCATAAACTGCTGAAATACGTTACATGTATATAGTCGAAGTCGTAAGCTTGGGTAGAGGCTATATCGGCTCTATGAGGCATTCCAAGGTCAAGATCATCAGGGTCAAAATGTAGGCTAACCCCTCCGACTGACTCCATATCGACATCACTAATCAGGGGTGTTTTACCGGGCACCCCAGTTGAAACCTCAGCTCGACAGTCAGGGCGGGTTCTTTCGGCAGCAATTTGATCAGACTGAGATCGATGTCTGCAGGCGTTTGAGTATGATTATGGGTTGATCCGGGCGGTGCTTCTCTGATCGCTCTTGATCTGATAAACGTACCTCTGATCTGCGTTGTTCTTGCGGAAACGCTCCATCATCGATGAAAACTCGTCTTCATCTTTTCAGGGACCTTGATCATGGTTGCGAAAGCATATTTGGGTGGTTGTTCACCCTCGAAGACCCTTTCATCACCTGTGTCGATCGGCCTGCCCTTTTCTTCCAAGCTTTCTATTTCAAGTTTAGAGCCAATCACCCCGATTCCTCTTGGAAACAGCGTAATACGAGTTACTCCGACCGCTGAGTCGGTGGAACTTCTCTCAGACGAGGCAAATTCGTAAATCAAGACATTGGAGCGTGCGACATCAGCAGTTGGACGCTTGATCGGTAGTTATCGGCGTGAATTATCACAGGCGTCAATGGGTAAGGGTGGATCACCCCCACTAACGGTACTAGACGGTCGACGAGACAAGACTCCGGAAGCCGAAAGCTGTCTAGTGTTGAACGAACTGATGAAAAGTTTGGCCAAGAATTTGAATATTTTCAACTTCGGGATATCCGTCACGAGACAGTATTCGAACATGAAGAAAATGACGACGAGACGCCGATACAATATCCGTACCTAAGATGCCGATTTAAGATCCCAAGCATGCGAGTATGGCTTGTGAGCATGAGAGCACTTCATTGAAGCATTGGATAGTCGCGATCCGGCCGATCAAATAACACTTATTGGATTGAAAACAGCTCAGGAAGTGGAACAAACGTTGCAACGCGCCAAAAGCTGGGAACTGAAGGTTGCTATGGGATCAGACCGGTACAGATCGAAGCCCTAACCTGACCAAGCCAAAGCGCCCACCGACCGACCAGCTAGAGCAGTTAGGATGATTGTGGTCGACTCCGACAGCGCTGTTAGACGAAGAGAGCAGTCAGTCGAGTCTTGGTTAATATTAGTCGCAGTATCGTCACATCTTACGGCCGAATCGGTATCACCAGCGAGATGGACGACCACAAACGTTGATCAACATAAGCGAAGTGGACCCGTCCTGAGCCGGGCGACCCCCCCCCTTAAATGCGTTCATTGTCGATCAACGAAGCATTCGCTCATGAAAAACCTAAAATAGCGGTTCTTCCAATTGTCGAGTCGGAATTAGAACGTCTACACCACGTGCTCCGTTTGAGGTGAATAGTACATCATCTGGAATTACGATTGGATTGCTGGACCGACAAGATTATATAAAGCGCTAGATCGTGTAGTTTCGGCGTAGTTGGTACTACCTGCGGAAAATGTGACCGCAAAGGTCACCCCACCGACCAATGTTTTTGTATCCAAGACGTGTGGAAAAATTATGAAGTAGGCCTGTGCCCGATCGAGGAATTTTTAACCAGAAGAGGAAGTGGTACGAGCCGATCAAGCATGTCGATATGCCCCCGTCAGATGTCGAGAAGATGTTGAGCTAATTAACTTACCAGGTTGGAAACTGGTTCGAGCCGAGCGATCTACGTTTAGCATCTATGCATATTTTTTTTAAATAAGCATGAGGAAAAGAGGCAACCGACAATAAATGTTACGTTTCAATTTTGCCGATAAATGTACAGTCCATAGTATCCAAGTGGACGAATATTCCAGATCGAATTTTGTTATGGAATTAGATCTGCTTTCTGGTGAATCTCGCGGATTTTGGAAGTATCACTATCCCAACTAGTGGTTTAAACGAGCGAAAGCTAATAACAATATAAATAACGAGAAGACCATTACGTTTTTTGAGTCTGGGGTAGAAGTCTCCATTATTGACCGCCTTTGCTCGTAAGGTCGGTTATCGACAATACCCAGAGCCAACAATGTGTCGCCACCGAAGAAAGATCCTAATTGACGAGGCCGATCATGTTGTTATTGCCTCTGTTTTAGCGAACCACTACGTCCGCTCTGACGCCACAACCTCCTATCCTAATCACCATAACGACCATTGCAGCCATGGCTCTAATGTGGGAGTAATAGGTGATCGCACCGCAATGTTAAAGTTTGCTAGCAGAGCAGCGCCCGCCTTGTCGGGTATATCCTTCTGGAGACCGCGATATTGTTGAATGTTGTGTCGATGATCTGAAAACATTTATATGATGCGACTGGAGCTCGGACTGCCAACACTAAAGCATGTATCAGTGCAGTCAGAGTTCTTTCATTTCTGATGCGTTCACTACAGGACTCACCTTAGCAAGGCTGTAAAACGCTCGCGTTTTCTTCTCATAAACCTTAAGTTCAATACAATATAGTGGGACGTATACATTTAGCATGCTTTCGAAACTGAGAGTTTGTCTTTCACAACTAGTGAAACAAGTATAATGACTTCTATCCATCGATAGCTTCTTACGTCGCTTTCATTGCACTTCCAGCTCACTAGTGTGATCTTCAATGCCAACCCGTAGCCAGGGAAAATCTTACCGTACCAGTTTGTCGTTCCCACGCTCAGCGTATCCAATTTTGTGCTATAGTACAACAAACACACCCACCACGAACACATGTGTCTGCTTACAGTATCTGCTTCGGTGACGAAAGTTAAAGGTACTACTTCCGTCACGATCAGAGAATGGCGAAGTTGCGGTCTTCCAGCATGTGTTCAAATAGCTGGGGTGCTTTTTTTGCTGTCTTATCAACCAAAGACCTTGATTAAGCGGGAAAAATGCGACGCAGAAAGATAAACAGGTTTGCCTTGAAACGCAAAAGCTCGACGAGTTGGTGACAAGTGCTACCCATGTGCTGGTGGGGTTGGAAGTTCCGTGAATCTCGACGGATTTTAATGCGAGTTCGTATCACTTGCTCTCATACGTCTTCAAGACTTGATAGAAGGATAAAAATCGCCACGTACATCTCTTCACTCGACAAACTAGCAGAATTGAAGACACCAATTGGCATTGATGACGACATGTCGCGCTCCGCGTCTTCTCCAAACACGTTGCTACTTATCTGGACTTGTTGCTGAATGCTATGGCAATTTTTTTTTAAAAAAGTGACAAATTTTTAATTTTTCAGGAAATAGCTTTTTTTTTAATTAAAAACCGTATCCTAAACCAACACAGGTGGATAGGTCGAGTAGACTAAGGTGAATGAGAGAATTATGTTGAAGAAAAAAGAGGAAGAGCAGTAGCTGCGGGAACGTTTGTAGGTAGCTTGTAAACGAAGACACTGGCACCCGTCGCGTTTGCATTGGCAGTACGAAAACACGGTCACTGAACTTGCACCCGACTAAGCTTTATCAATGGAACTAGCTTGTGTATTCTCGTCCAAAACCAGGATGCTGTGTAGCTCTCATTCAGCCGACGCAAACGTTAACATGAGTGAGGACTGCAGCGGTGTCTGCCTTTTATTGGACAAGACCGAACAACTGTTCATATGGCTATATCAGAACGAATCGAAAACTGTTGAGTTCTTGCGCGATCGTAGGGTTAAGTCATATTGCTACCATTTTCACGAATGGAAATGAGCAGGAATCGTTCAAGATCGTTCAATGGCGACACCACCGCATCAACGAATCAGTCAGCGTATTCTTGACTCGTTTTGCAGATCTCAAGGGAAAAAAAGCTGAAGACATCGTGTGTGTCTCGTGGAAAATTGAACCTTGTGGTAGCTTATTTGATATTTTGGGAAATACGTGATTTTTTACCCACATTTATAGCTGTCAGCATAAAACAACAATATCGACGTTGATAGCATCTGATTCGGCAGCTCATTGAGTGCAAGTCGACTTGAGACTCGAGGAACGGGCGACGTACAAGCGATAAAAGTGTACAAGCAGATGCCCTAAAGCAACCGCAACGATTCTTTCCGATGCTTTCTGTTCCCAAACGCCGTCGAAAGTCGTTGCACATT
This sequence comes from Sclerospora graminicola, assembly GCA_001887855.2. Classification (NCBI taxonomy): domain Eukaryota; phylum Oomycota; class Peronosporomycetes; order Peronosporales; family Peronosporaceae; genus Sclerospora; species Sclerospora graminicola. The sequence continues at coordinate 33,455 of MIQA02004577.1, read as the reverse complement.
TATGAGACACTAAGCGCTAATACCTAACTTGATAGACGCGTAAGTCCCAAAACCACAGCCCAACGGAACAACTTGTCTTCTGGAAGGAACATTGTTTACACTCGTCTACAATTGCTTCCACCAAAATAATTGTTTCTAGTGACGATCGTAAAGGGAAAATACATCCTGTATAAATACCAAATAATCCAGCTGCTACTGAATCTAAAAATTGTATTATCTGGAGATTTGATACAAACACAGATAGAATTGTTGATAAAATTATGGGAGGCGTTATCCAGTACACACCCATCGTTATCCAGCACTCACCCTCCGTATGATTGGTCAGAAGTGCAGTTGTTTTTTCAAAAATTTATTAAAAATCCTCATCTTGAAGAGATGAACACACACTTAGCAACTAAAAGACAGAAATAGTGATATCAAACTACTGTACATCATCATTTGCTACTTCTGCTTCTACTTCCTCTGCTGCTACAATGTTGTCAGACCCTTAGCGTTGCGCCCTGGCTGGTGGCAGTCTCCACAACATCTTCGGGGCGCAGCAGCTGCTTTGGCATGTTCAAACAGTGATGGAAGACGTCGCGTTGACCCTGTTGGTCGACCGCGTGTCTGCGCTCGTGCAGAGTTAGCGACACCAACTGCTGGTACTGCAAGTACATGCGCAAGGAGCACACACTTGCAATGATCTGTAGCTTCATTATATTCTTCAGCAACTTTCTTCAGCGCTGTCTCAAAGGAAGATGACAGCCGAACAACATTTGTCCGCAGCGGCTGTACCAGCCACCAAAGCTGATCAAAGTCATAGAAGGTGAGTAGCTGTTGTAGCTGAAGTTGACGGCGGCGCATTTCATGGCTGCAGGGATACCCCATATTTTTTCGAAACAGCCCTTGGCACTCAATATGCACCTCTTCCTCCTCCTGCAAGTGCAACTGGCGGTAGGCGGCACGCAGGGCATAAACAGAGATCTTGCCTGTTACTTGCAAAAACAATGGTCCCTGTTGCAAGTTCACAATTGCGCGCTCATGCGGATTTTGGTGTGTTTTAGTGGCGAGCTATCCATCATAAGCAAGTCGAACTGCGAACACTACCGCCAATAAATGACCTACAATTAGGGTTAGTAAGAGCCATTTTGGTAGAATTGTTCAAGAGCAAGTGTCTTGACCTCTACCTGTTTGCTGAAGTCCACTTTTTCAGGGCTGCGAGAGCGCTCTCCACACGCGAAGTGGAAATGTGGCCATAGTGGCATTTGCCATGCAAAAAGGCAGCCAAAACCTCTCCTTGTAGACCAACCAAGTCTTCTCAACATAGCGCAGGACATAGAAAAGATGCAGCGCATTGCCTATCCGTGATAAAAGCAAAATCGATAGCAAGGTGGTTCTCCTCAAACACTGCTCGAGGGTGCCCCACTGCCCACACGTAGTCTTCTCCTTGTTCACTACGCATGAAACAGTAGGCAAAGATAAATGTTCGGTGCTCCTGCCACATGTAACAACGGCATTCCAAAGAATTGGCCTTGTAGGTTGCATCAAGAAGCCAAACACTGCCAGTGCTCAACTGACACAAATCTCTTTTGCAGAGGGGGGGGTTATGAGCAAAGGGGCGAGCTTCTTCTCTTTATTAAGTTGCAGGAAGTAGCAGATTTCACTGCTAGCAAAATTGTCAACAAAGTTGACATTGCAGAGCGCCCGTTGAGCACCCTGGCACGTTCTTTGTTGCTTATGTTCCGTATGGCTTGGCTTGTCACCAAAACACCCTCGTTTTGACAGATGGAAGTTAGAATACGGCTGTTTGCGACTAGCGCACGACTAAGTGCCAACACACTTTGGTTCTTTAGTGGTGTCAGGGTCCGACCGCGTGGATGTGCACTTGGATGAGCAAGGAGCTCATGGTTGTGTTCAGCATTGTTGACTTCTACCTGTCAATGTTCTTGATCTTGCTGTTGACCTCTACGTATGCTGGCCTCGAACAGGCAGCTAGTGCTACGGCTGGGCTTTAGGCGCTTGCCTGGTCCCCCACGGACGACTGGAGAGTTGGATTGCGAGCTCTTTAGAATCACTATTTTGATGTAACCAACTTTGTTATTTCTTACACGCCGGGTGTGTTCCTTACAGCAGCGTAGCCTTGTGCAAGCGCGTGGGCTTTTAAAGCAGCCTCAGCTTCCTCTGAGGAAGCATAGCTCACATGCGGAGGTGGTGTGAGGGTGTTCATTGTGTCAGATGATTGGAAGTAGAAACAGTAGTTATCTGTGGTTGAATGGTGTGTGTTCATCCCTTCAAGCGTTGTGACGATGAGGATTTTTAATATCAACTGCACTTCTGACCAATCAGATGGGGGTGAGTGCTGGATAGTGATGGGTGAGTGCTCGATAACGCCTCCCAAAATTAATTGAACAGTAACTGGATAGTAAAAGGTGATCGGGTGTGGAAGTGGACGCGCTTCTGGTGCATGGTTTGATGGCAGAAGCCTTCCATTTTGGTTTAGATATTGCTGAAGCCTACGTTACTGCCGAGTCAAGCGTGGATAACAAGATCGAGTTCAAACTTAGTTTTAAGGCCATTGGGACCATAGGGACCCATATTCAACAAGCTGCTACTCACTCTGGTATGACAAAGGATATGCTTGATGCCGTTGTACGCTTCCAACGGGTTTATGTTTCTTAGTTAAAGAAATCGTTTGACGTTGAACTGCGCGCTTTGCCATCGACTACGTTGCTGGTAAAGCTGCTGGAGTGGATACGGCAAGCAAATCCACTCGGTAAGCGATTGAATAGACTCGCAGCTTATACGATAGTTATAAAATATAACGTTAATTCCTTAATAGAAACTTCCGTTGTTTCACGTCGACGGGAGCCGTCCTGTCGCTCCAGGCCGTCGTGTTATGTTGCGGTTTAGCGTTGTCAATGTGAGCGTCGCCTGCGTTTGATTTGCCGCTATAGAAGGGAGCTGTGATGACGTTTTCACTCGTCACTTTTCTCTCCAAAATGGTTTGGAAATGTCGATGCAGAGCTTCAGACTTAGATGATGGCATGGCTGTCCGAGTGCTGAGACGGGTTAGAGTTCCCTGAAAATACAAAGAAAAATACAAAAAAAATCTAAAACTGCAAGGAAAATACGAAGCTAATATAAGAACACGAGACCAAAAAACAAAAGGCGTGCTGTGAAAATATACGATACAAAGACGAAGAGGGGTAGATTGTTGTGAAATCAGTAGTCATTGCTCCAGTAGCATGCACACCGGGACCTTTTTGCCATGCAAGTGGATTGATCGGTCGACTGTTCATGGTGCTGTACATACTGCCGCTCGACCTGATGCTCGACCTGCCACTCGACCGGCCTCGACCAGCTGCTCATACTAATGACTCAACGTGCTGCACATCATGGTGTTGGTACTCATGCGAAGAAATACTGATGCAAAGGATGAGCTGCTGGGCAGGGTCTTGGATAAGGTGCTGGATAGATAGGTGGCTGTATGGCTTCTCGTCTATACTGTGGTAAAAGGTGTTGTGTGCGCTGAATATATCCTGCGAACTATTGCCAGAGCCGGGAATTGGATTTGACTTGCCAGGATAGGGGTTTCTGTATGTTGCACGCTGACAGATAGAGCCGGTATGGACTGCATGATCGCAGTGAATTTCACGCCCCCCGTGTTTTCTCTAGCCACATCCCTTCCCGGATTTATTTGGACACATTAAAAGGTTATGCTGGGCGTACTGCTTACACCTACCGCACGTCCGCTCCAGAATCCATGTTCTTATCTCCGCGTGTCTAGGGTTAGATATTATTTTTAAAGAAGATTCATTCGTCAAAATAATTTTTTTATGCAATAGGCAAATCGTCAACTTTTTTGATTGGATGCAGTTTTGAAAGCTTTAGCCATAAACCAACGGGATTAACTCGTGCTTGTGTGGTTACGAAGTTGTGTGGCACACACATTGGAGACTTCCACGTAGGCCTGTGGTTTAGTATGCTTTTTTAAGTGCCTGTCCTGCCTTCGTGCTAGTGAGTATCAATCTCCTTTAGCTACCCACTACTTTACGTTAGATGATCACCCGTTGCTACTAAGTTGTGGTAGTCTTTTTCTAATATTGGATGGGAAAGCGTAAAACCCGTCAACCCGAAAACCCTTTTCAAACCGATTCGGAGTGCTTAACGCATAGGCACGCAAAACTTGATAAACTCCGACACGACCTGTGGTTAACGGTTCTTAAGCAGCTGAAACTCGTTAAGCTAATTCGAGACGATATTCCTGACTCGTTTAACCGCAAAACCCGTAACCTGATTTATTCAACTTCCAATATCTTGTTATACCACATAGACAAGGTGAAAGAGGTCGTAACGAACAATTGGGATCACTCGGTTAAGCGCTTCCAGAACACCAAGGCAGCCAAGAAGGCTAGAAACTAGATATGTTAATTCATAAGTTTCTAGACTAGGTTCGCATCAAGTTCGATAGCTTAAATTTATAGTTTTCAGGCTCCGAGATAAGTTCGATACCTTTTTAAAAAAGAAGAGAATTTTCTTGATTTACAGCGTGTAAATCAAGAAAATTCTCTTCTTTTTTAAAGTCCAACTTCTTATGTCTGGTCGTCGTACCAGAGAAGTTGAGCGTGAATCACCGAATCAACGTCCGCGTCAACAAAGTCGAATGAACGACACACCCAACGTAGAGCGAGCCTTCTCTGCGTCACGCACGCGTACTGCTGCAAATGCACAACAAGAAGCTGCCAGAGAAGAGATGCATAATGTTCAAGGAAACGCTATAGCGATGCAGGCGCCTGCTACTGCTCCGGCGCCTGCCGCACATCCTTCTGCTCCTCAGCAAGGGTTCTACCCTGCAGATCCATCCGTCATTCAACACTTGGTTTTAATGATTCAGCAACAGAACTTACAGTCGCAAGTTCATCTTCAAACGATCATGCAGCAGTCACAACTTCAGTTCAACCAGATGATGAACCGTCAAGGACCCGGTCGAAAGAAGGATCCGCCATCGTATGATGGCAAGTTGAACGAGGACTTGGAGTTGTTTATCTTTTTCACCGAGGACTACTACGCTTACAAACGTGATGTGATGAATGCAAACTCATCGGAATTTGTTGAAGAAATTACATGCAACCTCGGAAAGTCCGTGCAGAACTGGTGTCGTAGCATCTTTGCAGTGAAATGTGCCGCTGCAGGTGTGAACAAGACGTGGCAAACATACAAGGAAAAGATGCGTCAACACTTTAAGTCGAAGGATTTTGATTACAGCCTTCGAGAGCGTCTTTTCGAACCAAAGCCAACCAGCTCAATTCATGAGTACGTGGCAAAGTTCTAGGATCTGCATTTACAGGCGGAGCTGCCCATCGTGGATCTTGATCTGCGTTTCTACTTCCAACGCGGCCTTCGTGCCGAGACAAGTGCTAAGATTAAGAGAGTCTAAAAACGCTAGATGAAACAATCAAGATCGCCACGAACTTTGAGTTTGCGCATTATGATGGAAGCCGCCGTAAACGCAAGGACATAAGAATTTGTCGAAATCGAGTGAAAACTCGTCGCAGTCATCGAACAAGACGAGGAAGGGCAAGAGCGGCAAGAAAAACAGTCAAACCCCATCGTCGAATGGGAATGATGACTGGAAGAAGAATGCAACGTGTCATAACTGCAAGAAGAAAGGGCACATCTCGCCCGATTGCACGCAAAAGAAGGTGTCGAACAACTACATCAGTGGTGCCTTTTATGCAATTCTGAAGTCCAAGCGCTTGCGTATTGTCAGCCAGAGAAAAAGAAAACGTATAAATTTTCATTGATAATGGCTGCAGTTTAAACGGCATCTCGGAAGAACTTGCAGAAGCTTTGAATGCTAGTGTATACGAAGATGTAACCTATATCATAGAAGTCGATCTTGGCTTTGGACAGATGGTATATTGTCCCCGTCGTACCGCAGAAATAATTCTTGAAGTTCCTGGTATTCCGGCAATAAAGTTAAAGTTCCATGTGATTCCAATCCCTTAAAACAAAGACGTGATTCTCGGAATGATTTTGCTGAGTAAAACCCCGAGATTGATCGGAAGACGCTACAGTTGTCGCCCCGCTCGCAAATCGTTCCTCAAAAACCGATACGATTGAGGACGCCGTCCGTGCGACCTGCACATGCTTTGGAAAATCGACGACGCGCTCATGAGACCTGGACATGAAGGCGATTTCGGTCAAACCACGTTCATCTCTATGAAGCATTTTGTCAAAGAGTTGCGTAAAGGAGATGTTGAGTGCGTGTTTATGGTGAATCCACACGACTCCGAGAAGGCGGCGGGATTTAAGCAGCAAGGATGGGACGCTTTGAAAAATAATCCAGCGTTTGAAGTCGCCTGGAAGCGTCGCAATACTGCGTTTCGAACAGAACTACCGACAACAGTTCCGCCCGTGCGTGAAGGTATTGAACATGCCATCGAGCTCAAGCCTGGCACAAAGCCCATCCACGTTTCATAGTGGCTCAGAGCTCTGAGCAACGCAAGGTTATACAAGATTGGACGAAGGAAATGGTCAAAGCAAATATTATTCACCCAAGTACTTCTCCGTTCTCCGCCCCGACCTTTTCCGTGAAGAAACCTGTTGGTTGGGGTATTGTACATGACTTTCGTCCATTAAACAACAGCACAATACTACCAGCAATCCCAATGCCACGTAAGGAAGATACATTTGATGCTATGTCAGGAAGTCATTGGTTTTCGTGCAGGGATCTTCTGTGGGGTTACTATCAAGTGAAGCTCAGAGAGCAAGGCATTCCGTTTACTGCGTTTACGACGCCGGATGGCTTGTTTGGGTATCGGGTAACATCAATGGGACTAAGTGGATGTCCTGGCATATTTAACCCCTACCGGTACTTCAACGCGTGCTCAGCGATATGCGCAATTGCATGCGCATCTACTTTGATGATATATACGTGTTTACAAGAAGCAAGGACATAAACGAACATCTCGAGGCGTTAGACCGAGTACTTCAACGATGTGAAGATCAAGAGTTGTAAATCTAACTTTCGATGTGTCAGTTCTGTGTTTCGGAGATGCCATGTCGGAGATTCGTCGGTCGCAATGGTGTCCGTATGGATCCCGACAAGGTCAAGATAATCAAAGAATGGCCCATACCAAAGACAAAAAAGCATATGGAGAGTTTTCTTGGTACAACAGCGTACGTCTCACGTTTCTGCCCGGAATTCGCGCAGTTCGCTGGTCCGCTTCATGAAAGCATCAAGGGAAAGAAGTCTAAGGAGGTAATACAGCTAACGGACCATGAACTTGCTTGCTTTAAGCAACTCAAGCTTCCCTTGTCGTCTCCACCACTGCTAATATTACCCGACTTCGCAAAACCTTTTGGCATCAAAATGGATGCATCCAACTTGGCCATTGGGTGAGTTTTGTTTCAAAAGGAGGGAGAGATGGAGTTCCCCATCGCCTATACTGGTCGAAAGATGAAGTCGGCTAAGCTAAACTACCCTGTTCGCGAACAAGAAATTCTTGCGATCATGCACTCACTGAAAGTGAGGCGTTATTTGCTCGATCGTCCATTTGTTGTGGAAACGGATCACAAATGCATCGAGACAATATTGACGCAAAAGACGACGAGCAGACGTGTTGCACGCTGGTTCAATGAGCTCGCTGAGTTTCAACCACAGTTTAAGTGGATTCCAGGACACACTAACGAGGTAGCAGATGCCCTGTCACGGAACCCCGAATTTGAGCACAAAGCCGCTCAAGTCAGCTGACAAGATCTCTTGAAGGCTACATCAAGCCGTGAGATCGTGGCAACTATTGAGTTTAGTTCCGTTTCGGTCGAAGAGACGACCATAAGACTATACAAGTCGAATCAACGTACATGCGCCATCATGAGTAACATGACAAAAGGTATAAAATGCCGAAGCACACTGTCAGCGATAGTCTTCTCTTTTATCATACCGTGGAAGATGAAGAACCAAGACTTGTGATTCCAGACGATGAAGATTAAAAACTCGTGTGATCTTCGAGAACCACGATGTTTTGACCACTGGTCATCCTGGCTACTACAAGACGTACATCGCCGTCCAGAAAAAGTACTACTAGCCGCGTATGTCGAAGTACATTCAGCGTTACGTCAACACATGTGAAATGTGTCAACGCAACACGGCTAGACAGATGAAGCCACATCTTGATCCGCCTTGATCTTGAAGTGTCCATACAGCGCGTTATCTATCAACCGTTGATAAATCTGCGGGGCATTCTTCAGACCGAACGGCATCCGGTTCCACTCGAACAACCCGAAGGGCGTCACGAACGCAGAGATCTCCCGTGCACGATCGGTCATAGAGACCACCCAGAACCCGCTGGCCATGTCCAATGAGCAATACCATTATCCAAGTCCTCCAGCAAATCATTTATCAACGGCATCGGGTAGACCATCAGCTTAGTCAGCCGGTTCACCAGCCGGTAGTCAATACACAACCTTATATCCACCCCATTCTTCTTGATAATAATTACAATGGGCGAAGCCCATGGCGAGGTGGACGGCTGAATTATCTTGGTGGCCAGCAAACCCTTGATAAGCTCTGACAGCTTTTCCCGATACTGGGGGGCAACTCTTCGGCATCTTTGTGCAACCGGCTTGGCGCCTCCCACATCAATGTCACATACCGCCCCATGGGCGGCCGGAGGAAGTGCGTTTCCTGGTCCGATCAGCAGATGTCGTCTTTTCCATATGATATCCTTCAGCCTGCTGATCTCTTCCGGGGTGTTCACATCCGGGTCTCCCACTTGCAGATCGTCAATAGTAACCGCTGGGGGGCAGGGGGTTACCTCAGGTAGCACCGCCATCTGATCCTCCATGCCTTCAACATATAGCTCGCCCCCTTCATGAATGCAGACTTGGTCAGCTTCGACTACTTCGAGATCCTGATCCGCCGGGGTCGATCCGCCTTCGGCTTTTTCCGAATTCCGATCGGCCGGCTGGGTCGATCCGCCTTCACCTCGGTCGTCAAACTATCCGCCATCGGGGTTGACCGCATATGTAACTCTGCTTTGTCCTTTCTCCTGATTCTGTCGTTCATCCGTCTTCCTCTGGGTGGGCAAAACCAGTTCCGCGATCAGGGCATAGTCTCGGCCGATACGTTCAGCCGGATCCGGCGACGGCTGGCTCCGCGTCAATATTTTAGAAGGGGTCCGGTACTCGGGTTTAGCCACCATCGGAGTCTGGTCCTCTTCTAATTCTTCTTCTTCGCTGACCAGATCGGTGGTTGCCTGAAAAGCCAGGTTTTGCCACTCGATATAGCGTCTTGAGCCAATAGTGCCATAACCCGCCGGCGGGGCACCTTGTCCTCGGACAGCCACATTCCAATGATCACGTCTTCATGCAAGGTGAGGGACCTTTCCGAGATATTGGTTTCACTTATGTAGTTGAGATGACCATCCCCTTTGACAGACGAAGGTACCCAACACTCGCCCCTTGTCAGCCATAACTTACGCCGCCTGTCGTGTGGTCGTACCATTACTTCCACCGCTTTTCCCACTGGCACCGTTACAAACTGGCCTAACTTGAGGAACTGGACGTGGTCACCATATAAGGGCCGCTAGCCGGCCAGCTGGATCTGCACCTCATCCGGCAACGTCAATGTTCCATGCGATAAATCCAATCGTATGCCGGCTGGGACCATAAAGTCCATGCCCAGAATCGCATCCTGCCCAGCCAGCTTACCTACCCAGGCGGTAAAGTAATACACCAAAGACCCAGCCAACGTAATCTTAACTCTCGTCTTTTCTTGGGTCATGTATGTATATGTACTTTCTCCAATGCCGATACACTCCTGCCGCTTCGTCTCGTTTATCTCACACCCCACCTTACGAGCAAAGGTGGTGTCCACGATAGACACTTCCGCGCCAGAGTCAAACAACATGGTAGCCTTCTGGTTATTGATTTTGCCATCCGCTTTGGCCTGCTTGAACCATTTATCCGGCGAATGATATTTCCAGTAACCTCGTGACTCGCCGGGTAACAGATTCAATTCCATGAGCACTTCAGACCGAGAATATTCGTCCGTCCGTATACTGCTCACCAGGAAGGGGTCAGCCGTGCTGCCCGGGGACCGGATGACGTAATCGTCAAACTTACATGTATTGTCGGTTACGCTTTGCTTTGCTTCTTGATTATCCTCCTTACCGACATATGCATAGATACTAACACTAGACCGCTCGTACCAGATTCCAACCTGGCGAGCGATCTAGTTTAACATCTTTTCCACTCCGGGTGGCAGCATTCCAGCATGCTTGGTCGGGACGTACCACTTCTTCATCTGGTTGTAGAATTCTTCAATTGGGCACAGTCCCGCCTCATGCACCTCCCCGCAAGTCTTACACGTGAACAGGCAGTGTTTCGCCGGGTGTCCCTTCCTCTCGCACTTCTTGCACGTCAGCCGCTTCCAACAGCTCCGGTCGTCATGCTTGATGGACCCACAGTGGGTGCACTTGCGCCTGGGGTAATCCTGGTCAGTTCGAGCCGGAAAACCCTTCGGCTGACCGGATCCGGCTAGCAGCCTGGACGGCTGACTGGCTTCTGCCGAGAAAAGGTACCGATACTGTTCCTCTTCAGACTCGCCCCGGATCGCTGATACTCCTCTTCCGAGCTGGTCGCGTCTGACTCTCGGGCGACCATGCGGACGGCTCGGGCCGTCCTGGTAGATGGCGGCCGGCCTTCTTGATCCGCGTTAAAACGGGACTTGAAACGGCCGGTTCCAACTGCCGCCTTGGGGCCTCGCTTCTTCGCTCTTAGGTAGGTGCGCAACGTCAATTCCAGCTCCGTGGTATTCTTCAACCGCAGTAACGCCAGCTGGTCTGCCAGCTCCCGATCGTCCAACGTGCTGATAAAATGCTCCACATGTTCACGAGCGGCCTCCGACCGGCTGGCATCTTCTTTAACCGGGATATCCGCCCTTATGCCAGCGACATTCAAGCGATGGAGATACTCCAGAGGGGGTCTCATCCGCCCGCTTCTTGGTGTGGAAATATTGACTCGCCGCCGATGTTCCAGATCCACAGTATTGTTCTTCGAACGCGCCGGCCAATCCCCTCCAGTTTCCTCGGATTTCCCGGCTGAGCTGTTGGATCCAGTTTTTCGCTGGACCTTTCATCAAATCCCCAAAGATCAGGCACTTCTCATAGTCCGACGTCCGGTCTCTGAGAAATGCCGACTTCGTCTTGCTCAGCCATCCTCGGGCTTGGTCCTCGTCCGTGTCGCGTCCGGTGAAGTCTTTTAGCTCGGACGTGGCCGACATTCGCACCCTCGTGATCGCTCCCGAATCCGCATCAAACGCTTGGGCCGAGGCCATGTGGGCTCGGCGGGCCATCCCCAGATCCAGGTCATCCGGATCGTAATGGTACTTGGCCGACTTGACGGATTCCATATCCACGTCGCTGAGAGACAGCTTCCAATTCGTTGGCCGACGTCCGGTCCGGCGACCTGTCTGGCGGCTCGGCGGGGCGGCATGGGGTTCACTCTGCTTGGACTGCACCGACTCCATGTCTTCGTCACTCGGCTCCCTCGCATAGTACTGGACTGGCTCGGACGCCTGACTTCCACGACGAGCCGGCTGGTCCGGTGACTTCGGACTGCCGCGGCTGGCACTCAGCCGACGCTGCTCTTCCAAGTATCGTTCCATCATCGCCGAAAACATGTTATGCAGGTGATCCGGCACTTGAAGGCTCTCCTGGGGGTCGGCTTGAGGGGCGACTTGGGGGGCGGCCGGGCTGCCAGATCGACATTCCTTTTTGATCCGCCCATCCGCGTCTTCGTCTTCCTCCTTCGGTTCTGGATCCGCCGTCGCTGTCCGCCAGGCCTGTACGCTGTACTGGCCGGCGTTCTTCCGCTCGGGCGTACCCGGATCCTTACGTCCTCCCAGTCTCATGGCTGTCGCCACACGCGCTGCTCCCCTCGGGCCAAGCGTCATGCGGGTGATACCTACTGATGAATCAGATGAGTCTGCTTCCGAAGGGGCAGACTCGTACTGCGAAGAGCCTGAGTGTATCCCGGCCGGTTTGCTTGTCGCCGGCGGCGTGGACGGCGCTACTCCAGTCGTAGCTGTCATCGTTTTCGACGGCGGCGAGCAACCCACTAGCGGTACCAAGTGGTCGTGCAGGGCGCTGGACGCCTCCTTCAACTTGTCCATCTTCAGATCAAACAGCTCGTTCGGATCAAACACGCCGGTGTTAATGCCGGCTTGTTTGAGTTGATCGAATAGTCCTCTAATAAGGGACACGTGGCCGTCTGAGAGAGTTGGGGGAGAGACGGGACCTTTCAAACCGCCTATGATCTTCGGCCGTGTTATTTTCAGCACCTTATCCGTCCGCAAGAACTGCCCCAACTCGTGAAGATGGAAAGCACGCTCCAAGTCTATATCCGTCGGTAGGCCGTCCTGCTTTTCTTCTTCCTCTTCGAAACGCGGCTTATCTTTGTGGGTCGGATAATCCGATTCCTGCCAATCCGGTCTCTTTAGGGGTAGGGGGGCCAGATCGCGACTTGGTCCCGATCCGGCCGGCTTCCCACTCCGGTCGTATCCGACTTCCGCTTTTTCTTCTTTTATCTTTTCTTTTATATCCAAAATATGCATTCGTTCGTTAGGATCATGGTCGGAACCATGATCCTTTCTCGGACTATGGCGACTTGCACCATAGTCCGATCCGGCTCCATCCGTGTAGCGGCCGGCACTACAGTAAGTAGTACCGTAATCCGCCCCCGGCGGAGCCTCTAGGGGAACTTCTTCTTTAATGTCAACCTCGAACTCCCCCAATCCGAGGCGACCATCGCATCCTTCCATCTTCAGCAGCATTGGGGGCGATATTCCTTCCCCCAATGCACCCGACACAACATCGTCAACAAATTTGACAGGTTTAGGTCTTTCGCCCGCTAGGGACTCGCGGTGATATCCAGGGTCACCAAGAGATCCGGGCACGCGCACCATTGTGGTGTAGTCGCTCTCAGAAGTTCTTCCTGAGACGCGAACACCCACGGGGGGCCCAGACGACTGACTGGCGGAGGGGGTACTCCGTCCATCCGAGTCATGATCCGATCCGGCATCCGGCCGGCTGGATCGGTCACTTCCATCCGCTTGATCGTGACTGCTCGGATGTTGCATGTTGAAAGCTCACCTTGTGTACCCGTCAGTACTGGGTGGTTGACCCTAGGGCGAAAAGTGTAAATCCGTCCAATAGGGAGATGAGGGTTAGGACTAGGGGTAGCTCCTGGGCGGAAATCGTCACCGGGGAGCTCGTCTGGCAATACACTTGAACTTTGTATAGTGCCGGCTGGACCGGGAATAGCTAAACCAATAATACACTTGAAGTTTGTATAGTGCCGGCTGGACCGAGAATAATCAATCGGCCAGCTAAACCAATAACAATGAAGGGCGAATCCAAATGTGTATATGAGGCAGATACAACTCCACACTCTTCCACAGAAGGCCAAAATGTCACCACTTCCCAATACTTAATACCGTGTTCAAAACACGGGCGACTTGAGGTGAGTATACGAAGTCGCCGCGACTCCCGGTCAGGGGACTTCCGGTGGGTTAACTTAACCTTCCCCGGGTTAACCAATAGCAGCAAGATGGGACCTTGTTAGCCCTCTGCTGTGAACCAATGAAAGCGACTTGTGTCTAAGAAAGCGAAACGTATACTGATTTATCCCTATATCCAATACTCCCTTTTGTGTAACCTACCCCAAAAAACACGGCTGTCCAGTCATGTGCCTTACCCAAAGTAGCCCGGCTAACTCCGACTTTGTGTACCCGACCGGCCGGTACACCAACCCCCGATGGTACCAACCCGGCCGGTACACCGAACCCATCTGGTACCAGTCCGAATGGTACATTGTACCCGGCTGGCTTGGCCGGATAGCCACCCATCCGAGCTCCTCGGCCGCTGGCGCTAGCAATTCCTTGGCGACTTCTCATCCGATCCGGGTGCCTCCCTCATCCACTAGAACCATCATCTTCCTTCAGGCTCCCTTCACTCATTCCTTACAAACAATCCGCCGCCTCGGCCGTCCGCCATCCGCGCCTCGGCCGTCCAACATCCGTGGCCTTCCCGTCCGCTTAGCCCGCCTGTTCGACTATCCACGCCCCTTGTCATGTCCACCAGCCTGATTTCCAGCCTGGCGCCGCCCGGCCGCTTGTAGACTTCCTCGGCGGCGACTATCCGGTGCCCACGCCCTTGGTCCGTATTTCCGCCAATCAGAATGCGCCCTTTGGAAAGTACTTTGCATTATTTCATAAGTCGCTTCACCACAGCCGCCCCTGAGTCGCGACACGGCCGCACAACGGTCGGGACACGATCTCACTCGAACTCACTTGACCTGATACCGCTCATCCATGCCTCGCTTTGGTACGTCACCCCACTACTTTATAACAATTCCATGAACTCGGTCGGTCTCCGCACCGGCTAGCAAGCATGCCCACCAATACTGACATTATCTTGGTTCACCTCCAGTCTTGCAAATTGACAAGGCCAACGTCTGCCGTCTTGTTCTCGTGGACGACGACTTCTCCCATCCGGCACCATACTGATTCGAAGATAACTCCGAAAACCATTCCATACATTCACTGTTGACTACTAACCGTGGTTAGCCTCGCCAGGCCTGCTCGGGGGTCCGCCTAGAGGGACCTTTTATTGCTGCAGGGCACTTCTTGGTCCGATCGGGCGTGGACGCCCTGTTCCCAGTCGCGGTCGCTATATTCCTCTTCCACGGGACGGCTGGATCCGGGCGAGGGGTCCTCGTCTCTAGCGGCCGGTTTGATTATCTCCGGTAGTTTGTTCATCTCCGCCAATCCGTCCAACAATCCTGGATCTGAAACGGTGAGACCGATCTGATCTCGCATGGCCAAGGTGGCCAGATGGTCTGCGCTGTTGTTCCCCTCTCGTTTGACATGTAACAGTTCATGTTCCGGCCATTTCCGCAGGGCGGACATGACCCGATCGTTCAGCAGTCTCAGCCGTGGCGCCTTGCAATCTATCTCTCCTGTGATTTGCCGGATCACTAGGTTGGAATCACCGCATATGATGATCCGCCCCTGTGTCCGGCCAGCCAACAGATCTAGGCAAAGCAACAGTCCTCTATACTCCGCTTCGTTCACCGTGATGCCAGGCGTGAAATCCGAGGCGGCCGCGACCACTTTCCATTCGGGCAGCTTCCACACAATGGCGCTATAGGCCCCGACCCCTTTCTTTACACTCGCCGACCCATCGAAACTCAAAACCATTAGTTCCTCCGTGGGTCCCACTGTTGGTGGTGGTAATACGATAGTTTGTCGAGGCTGCTTCCGAGGTGCGATCGCTATCAGTGCTTCCTCCACTTCTGCCCTGGGAGTAATGCTGGCAGCCAGTGTGCCCAGTATTTCCTCTTCCCCTTTAGTACACTTAATCACTTCGAGGGACCACTGAGACAGCAGAGCCGCCCATCTCCCCAGCCGGCCGTCAATTCCATTCGCCGTCAGGAGCCATGATAGGGTCGACCGTCTAGATAGTACTTTGATAGGTCGAGACACCAGCATAGTATAACACACATCCAAGATCCGCAATAGAGCCAAAACTTCTTTATCCACCAATCCGTAATTGACTTCATTAGCTTTCAGGGTCCGGCTGGTGAAGGTCACGGGACAGTACACTCCGTCATGATCTTGCACGAGAGCGGCCGAGATGGCCCACTTGTTAGCGTAGATGATGACCACCGGAGTCTTATTAACATCAAAATGTTTCAGGACCGGTGTGATCGCCATCTTCGCTTTTAACATACCAAAGGTCACCATTGCTCGGGTCATGTGGTCGTCCGGGCCGGCCGCGCCTTGGTCCGGCGGCCGGCCGTCTGTCGAGGCAAAAAAGGGCGCCTTCTCATTGGCTGATATTGCCGGCCCGGCTTGCGTCTCCGCTTGCCTATTCTGCTCTCTCAGATATGGTAACCCACCTCCCGCAACTCATACAAGGCCGCCGCATAGACTGCAAAATCCTCGATGAACCGACTGTAATAATTCAGGCTGCCCAAAAAGGATTGCATAGCCTTTAGGGATCTCGGGAAAGGCAGATTACTCAGGGACTCCAAATCCTTCGGATTAGCCTCCAATCCGGCAATCGAAACCTGATGACCCAAATAGGTCACCTTAGTCTTTCCCCAGAAACTCTTAACCACACTAATCGAAAGATTCCACTTTTCACACGTAATCATCAACTTCTCCACTTTGTCACACAGTAAATCCCAGGTAGTTGCCGTAACGAGAATGTCATCAATGTAAGACCGCCGCCCCAAAACTGAAGGTTTTGGGTCGGGGTCCGGGTCACCTTCGGTGAACACATCCCCGACCAGAGCCGGATCTTGATCCGCCTTGATCTTGAAGTGTCCGTACAGCGCGTTATCTATCAGCCGTTGATAAATCTGCGGGGCATTCTTCAGACCGAACGGCATCCGATTCCACTCGAACAACCCGAAGGGCGTCACGAACGCAGAGATCTCCCGTGCACGATCGGTCATAGAGACCACCCAGAATCCACTGGCCATGTCCAATGAGCAATACCACAAAACTTTATCCAAGTCCTCCAGCAGGTCGTTTATCAGCGGCATCGGATAAACCATCAGCTTAGTCAGCCGGTTCACCAGCCGGTAATCAATGCACAACCTTATATCCACCCCATTCTTCTTAATAATAATTACAATGGGCGAGGCCCATGGCGAGGTGGACGGCTGAATTATCTTGGTGGCCAGCAAACCCTTGATAAGCTCTGACAGCTTTTCCCGATACTGGGGGGCGACTCTTCGGCATCTTTGTGCAACCGGCTTGGCGCCTCCCACATCAATGTCGCATACCGCCCCATGGGCGGCCGGAGGAAGTGCGTTTCCTGGTCCGATCAGCAGATGTCGTCTTTTCCATATAATATCCTTCAATCTGCCGATCTCTTCCGGGGTGTTCACATCCGGGTCTCCCACTTGTAGATCGTCGATAGTGACCGCTGGGGGGCAGGGGGTCACCTCAGGTAGCACCGCCATCTGATCTTCCATGCCTTCAACATATAGCTCGCCCCCTTCATGAATGCAGACTTGGTCGGCTTCGGCTGCTTCGGGCTCTTGATCGGCCGGCTGGGCCGATCCGCCTTCGGCTATTTCCGAATTCTGCTCGGCCGGCTGGGTCGATCCGCCTTCGGCTATTTCCGAATTCTGATCACCCGGCTGGGCCGATCCGCCTTCACCTCGGTCGTCAAACCATCTGTCGACGGAGTTGACCGCATATGCAACTCTGCTTGGTCCTTTCTCCCGACCCTGTCGTTCGTCCGTCTTCCTCTGAGTGGGCAAAACCAGTTCCGCGATCGGGGCGTAGCTTCGATCAATACATTCGGCCGGATCCGGCGACGGCCGGCTCCGCGTCAATATTTTAGAAGGGGTCCGGTACTCGGGTTTATTCACCATCGGGGTCTGGTCCTCTTCTAATTCTTCCTCTTCGCTGACCAGATCGGTAGTTGCCTGAAAAGCCAGGTTTTGCCACTGGATATAGCGTCTTGAGACAATAGTGACGTAGCCCGGCCGGCGGGACACTTTGTCCTCGGCCAGCCACAGTCCAATAATAACGTCTTCATGCAAGGTGAGGGGCCTTTCAGAGATGTTGGCCACGCTTATAGAGTTGAGATGACCACCTTCTTTAACAAACGAGGGTACCCAGCACTCGCCCCTTGTCAGCCATAACTTACTTCGCCTGTCGTGTGGTCGTAACATTACTTCCACCGCTTTTCCCACTGGCACCGTTACAAACTGACCTAACTTGAGGAGCTGGACGTGGGCACCATATAAGGGCCGCCGGTCGGCCAGCTGGACCTGTACCTCATCCGGCAACGTCAATGTTCCATGCGATAAATCCAGCCGTGTGCCGGCCGGAACCATAAAGTCCATGCCCAAAATTGCATCCTGCCCGGCCAGCTTGCCTACCCAGGCGGTAAAGTAATATACCAAAGACCGGGAGTTGCTAAGGAGCGACCAGAAGGGAGCGACCAGTGCCACTATTACGTAATCACAACGAAGCGACCGTGCATATGAAAGGGACAGACATGTGCATAGAATCAAGTTGTCAATTTAGATATTAAAAAATGGTTTATTCGTTTTCCGTGGTATAACCATCAACTGCCATAAAATGATGGCATCGACCAATTTTTTGGTGCCATTTGCTTGTGCCACGACCTCTAAAATTAGTAGAGCTACCTCTCGCATCGTCTCTAAAGACACTCGCCGCATATTGTCGTCCATGCGTCCTGCAATGGCCGTCAGCGATGCCACAAGACTTGTTGGCATCTGCGCGGCATCGATTTCCATCACCCTACGCACCACCTTTTAAGCTTTGCACTCTTTCCGCCAAGTATTTTGCTCCCGCTCCAGTAAACACATTACAAATACTGGTAAATTGAGATCCACAAAGTGTTTAACGCTGCTACTGCTACTGATGGCGTAGCGTAGGGCTTTAAGCGCTCCTGCACGTAAATATGTCCGAGTCACATACTAATCGACGCATAGCATTCATAAGTCGCACCAACGGAAAACTATCGAGCAGGAGCGGGTCATTCTTTAGTTCCTACATATAATCAGTGGTGTATACAAGTTCGTGAGCTTTATAAAGAAAATGAAAAAAGTAACATTTCTACGTAGCAGATGCGGTCGGTACTATCACGTTTAGACTTGCGGTCTAGATTAATGCGTTCAATGAGAGTGCAGATGGCCGCCGAACTTCCGTCTCCGCGCGAAGCGGAGCCTTTCCGTTGGTGGGGCGAGGCGGTGGGGGGGTTTTGGTGTTTTGTATATATCCTTGTATAACGGCTATTGATGGTTATACCAAAAAAAATTTTTTTAACGTCCAAATTGCCAACTTGAATTTATGCACATGTTTGCCTTTTCATACCCACGGTCGCTTCGTTGTGAATACGTAATAGTGGCACTGGTCGCTCCTTAGCAGCTCCCCCAAAGACCCAGCTAACGTAATCTTGACTCTTGTCCTTCCTTGGGTCATGTATGAACTTTCTCCAATGCCGATACATTCCTGCCGCTTCGTCTCGTCTATCTCACACCCCACCTTACGAGCAAAGGTGATGTCTACGATAGACACTTCCGCGCCAGAGTCGAACAGCATGATAGCTTTCTGGTTATTTATTTTCCCATCCGCCTTGGCCTGCTTGAACCATTTATCCGGCAAATGATACTTCCAATAACCTCGCGACTCGCCAGGTAACAAGTTTAATTCCATTCGCACTTCAGACCGGGAATACTCATCCGTCCGTATACTGCTCACCAGGAAGGGGTCAGCCGTACCGGCCGGGGACCGGGTGACGTAATCGTCAAACTTACATGTATTGTCGGTTATCCTTTGCTTTGCTTCTTGATTATCCTCCTTACCGACATATGCATAGATACGAACACTAGACCGCTCGGCTCGAACCAGATTCCAACCTGGCGAGCGATCTAGTTTAACATCTTTTCCACTCCGGGCGGCAGCATTCCAGCATGCTTGGTCGGGACGTACCACTTCTTCATCTGGTTGTAGAATTCTTCAATTGGGCACAGTCCCGCCTCGTGCACCTCCCCGCAAGTCTTACACGTAAACAGGCAGTGTTCCGCCGGGTGTCCCTTCCTCTCGCACTTCTTGCACGTCAGCCGCTTCCAACAGCTCCGATCGTCATGCTTGATGGACCCACAGTGGGTGCACTTGCGCCTGGGGTAATCCTGGTCAGTTCGAGCCGGAAAACCCTTCGACTGACCGGACCCGGCTGGCAGCCTGGACGGCTGACTGGCTTCTGCCGAGAAAAGGTACCGATACTGTTCCTCCTCAGACTCGCCCCCGGATCGCTGATACTCCTCTTCCGAGCTGGTCGCGTCTGACTCTCGGGCGACCATGCGGACGGCTCGGGCCGTCCTGGTAGATGGCGGCCGGCCTCCTTGATCCGCGTTAAATCGGGACTTGAAACGGCCAGTTCCAACCGCCGCCTTGGGGCCTCGCTTCTTCGCTCTTAGGTAGGTGCGCAACGTCAATTCCAGCTCCGTGGTATTCTTCAACCGCAGTAACGCCAGCTGGTCTGCCAGCTCCCGATCGTCCAACGTGCTGATGAAATGTTCCACATGTTCACGGGCGGCTTCCGACCGGCTGACATCTTCTTTAACGGGGATATCCTCGGGCCTGGTCCTCGTCCGTGTCGCGTCCAGTGAAATCTTTTAGCTCGGACGTGGCAGACATTTGCAACCTTGTAATCGCTCCTGAGTCCGAATCAAACGCTTGGGCCGAGGCCATAAGGGCTCGGCGGGCCATCCCCAGATTCAAGTCATCCGGATCGTAATGGTACTTGGCCGACTTGACGGATTCCATATCCACGTCGCTGAGAGACAGCTTCCTATTCGTTGGCCGACGTCCGGTCCGGCGACCTGTCTGGCGGCTCGGCGGGGCGGCATGGGGTTTACTCTGCTTGGACTGCACCGACTCCATGTCTTCATCACTCGACTCCCTCGCATAGTACTGGACTGGTTCGGGGGCCTGTGTTCCACGACGAGCAGGCTGGTCCGGTGACTTCGGACTGCCGCGGCTGGCGCTCAGCCGACGTTTCTCTTCCAAGTATCGCTCCATCATCGCCGAGAACATGTTTTGCAGGTGATCCGGCACCTGAGGAGCGACTTGAGGGGCGACTTGAGGGGCGAGCTTGAGGGGCGGCCCGGGCTGCCAGATTGACATTCCTTCTTAATCCGCCCATCCGCGTCTTCGTCTTCCTCCTTCGGTTCTGGATCCGCCGTCGCCGTCCGCCAGGCCTGTACACTGTACTGGCCGGCGTTCTTCCGCTCGGGCGTACCCGGATCCTCACGTCCTCCAAGTCTCATGGCCGTCGCCACACGCGCTGCTCCCCTTGGGCCAAGCGTCATGCGGGTGATACCCACCGATGAATCAGATGAGTCCGCTTCCGAAGGGGCAGACTCGTACTGCGAAGAGCCTGAGTGTATCCCGGCCGGTTTGCTTGTTGCCGGCGGCGTGGACGGCGCCACTCCAGTCGTAGCTGTCATCTTCTTCGACGGCGGCGAGCAACCCACTAGCGGTACCAAGTGGTCGTGCAGGGCGCTGGACGCCTCCTTCAACTTGTCCATCTTCAGATCAAACAACTCGTTCGGATCAAACACGCCGGTGTTAATGCCGGCTTGTTTGAGTTGATCGAATAGTCCTCTAATAAGGGACACGTGGCCGTCTGAGAGAGTTGGGGGAGAGACGGGACCTTTCAATCCGCCTATGATCTTCGGCCGTGTTATTTTCAGCACCTTATCCGTCCGCAAGAACTGCCCCAACTCGTGGAGATGGAAAGCACGCTCCAAGTCTATATCCGTTGATAGGCCGTCCTGCTTTTCTTCTTCTTCTTCGAAACGCGGCCTATCTTTGCGGGTTGGATAATCCGATTCCTGCCAATCCGGTCTCTTTAGGGGTAGGGGGGCCAGATCGCGACTTGGTCCCGATCCGGCCGGCTTCCCACTCCGGTCGTATCCGACTTCAGCTTCTTCTTCCTTAATTTTTTCTTTTATATCCATAATATGCATTTGTTTGTTAGGATCATGGTCGGAACCATGATCCTTCCTCGGACTATGGCGACTTGCACCATAGTCCGATCCGGCTCCGTCCGTGTAGCGGCCGGCACTGTAAGTAGTACCGTAATCCGCCCCCGGCGGAGCCTCTAGGGGAGTAACTTCTTCTTTAATGTCAACCTCGAACTCCCCCAATCCGAGGCGACCATCGCATCCTTCCATCTTCAGCAGCATTGGGGGCGATATGCCTTCCCCCAATGCACCCGACACAACATCGTCAACAAATTTGACAGGTTTAGGTCTTTCGCCCGCTAGGGACTCGCGGTGATATCCAGGGTCACCAAGAGATCCGGTCACACGCACCATTGTGGTGAAGTCGCTCTCAGAAAATCTTCCTGAGACGCGAACACCCACGGGGTCCCAGACGACTGACTATCGGAGGGGGTACTCCGTCCATCCGAGTCATGATCCGATCCGGTATCCGGCCGGCTAGATCGGTCACTTCCATCCGCTTGATCGTGACTGCTCGGATGTTGCATGTTGAAAGCTCACCTTGTGTACCCGTCAGTACTGGGTGGTTAGCTCTCCTGGTGGACCCTAGGGCGAAAAGTGTAAATCCGTCCAATAGGGAGATGAGGGTTAGGACTAGGGGTAGCTCCTGGGCGGAAATCGTCACCGGGGAGCTCGTCTGGCAATACACTTGAGCTTTGTATAGTGCCGGCTGGGCCGAGAATAGTCGATCGGCCAGCTAAACCAATAAGACACTTGAAGTTTGTATAGTGCCGGCTGGACCGAGAATAATCAATCGGCCAGCTAAACCAATAACAATGAAGGGCGAATCCAAATGTGTATGTAAGGTAGATATAACTCCACACTCTTCCACAGAAGGCCAAAATGTCACCACTTCCCAATACTTAATACCGTGTTCAAAACACGGGCGACTTGAGGTGAGTATACGAAGTCGCCGCGACTCCCGATCAGGGGACTTCCGGTGGGTTAACTTAACCTTCCCCGGGCAAACCAATAACAGCAAGAGGGGACCTTGTTAGCCCTCTGCCGTGAACCAATAAAAGCGACTTGTGTCTAAGAAAGCGAAACGTATACTGATTTATCCTATATCCAATACTCCCTTTGTGTAACCTACCTCAAATAACACGTCTGACCAGTCATGTACCTTACCCAACGCAACCCGGCTAACTCCGACTTTGTGTACCCGCCCGGCCGGTACACCAACCCCCGATGGTACCAACCCGGCCGGTACACCGAACCCATCTGGTACCAGTCCGAATGGTACATTGTACCCGGTCGGCTCGGCCGGATAGCCACCCATCCGAGCTCCTCGGCCGCTGGCGCTAGCAATTCCTTGGCGACTTCTCATCCGATCCGGGTGCCTCCCTCATCCACTAGAACCATCATCTTCCTTCAGGCTCCCTTCACTCATTCCTTACAAACAATCCGTCGCCTCGGCCGTCCGCCATCCGCGCCTCGGCCGTCCAACATCCGTGGCCTTCCCGTCCGCTTAGCCCGCCTGTTCGACTATCCACACCCCTTGTCATGTCCACCAGCCTGATTTCCAGCCTGGCGCCGCCCGGCCGCTTGTAGACTTCCTCGGCGGCGACTATCCGGTGCCCGCGCCCTTGGTCCGTATTTCCGCCAATCAGCATGCGCCCTTTGGAAAGTACTTTGCATTATTTCATAAGTCGCTTCGCCACAGTGACACGACAGGACGATAATCACCTGGCACTGATGGCGGCGTATGTAACAGGCTAGCTGTTATAGGCGTCAACTGTGTAAATTGAAAGTGATGAAGCGTGCAATTGGTTAGAAAAAATGTAATTTGTTCCTCAATAGTTTAATTAAGAATAAAATTAGAGTTGACTATTTAATTAATTAAATAGTCCTTAGTAATATATATATTAATATAACTAAGACACGTGGCTGCAAGACGGTAAGTTTAGGAGTGAATATATTCATGAGTGGTTTAGAGTTAACTACTTTAATTAGATCTAGACTAATCATATAAACATGTAATGTAAAACGGATCTAATAATACTAGGGATACTGTGGTATGTGGATGGTATTAATTTATCTATCCATTTGGGAAGGACGCGATTACATGCATGAATTGTATTAGAAAACAAAAGTGAACATATTAAATCATGGGCGGCGTTTATGACCGTGGGAGAGTTAGCAAGAATGAAGCCAGCACCATCACTGGTTCAGAAGCTTATCAATCGTGACTCATGTACGGAGGACCGTGAAGCCACTGAGAGAAGTAAAGCGTTTGGCGGACGAACCTACCAACGATGTGCGAAATTCCTCGACAGAAGGCAATGTCAAGTGGTCAGCGACGGGCTTACCAAACTGGGAATCATCCTAGGGAGAGGCCCATATGGATGTGGGAAGACCTCTACTATCGCATCATTAATCACAGCATTCTGGGAAGCATATCCGCAAAAAAGGATGATTGCTATCGTGTCAGAAAATAATGCAGCCATCGATGGAGATCTCAGAATAATATTGCTTGCACATCTATAAATTTCACACGAAATCGATGTGAAATTATAGATGTGCAAGCAAAATTAAGTTTGGGAACACCGCGAGGTGAGATGTTGGAAATGGAAAACTGCCGGAACCGATTTATTGGGAAAATTGAGCGTATGGAAAAGGACGCCTTCGTACTAATGGATGGGGAAGAAATAGTCGGGCAGCTCCGGATCAAGTGCTAAAGAATGTATGGAGTAAAGCCAGAGTGATAATCGCCACGTTGTCACAATTAAGTCGGCAAGAATATCGATCACTGCGTTCTCATCTCATTGTCAATGATGAAGGGGCGCAGACATGTGAATTAGTGTTGCTCCGAGAGTTACGCGCGAACACCGAAGTAGTGGTGGCGAATGGGGACCCAAATCAATTTTATGCCTATACTCCACTGGATGAAACTAAACGTCATCATTACAATTCTGACGCGAGGCGACACAAAAGGACCTGGTCCATATTGCACACCTTTGAACACCATAGGGTGCAAATAAATAAGATACCAGATTTTTTGGGAATTACCATGACAGCTGAGTTTTCAAGTCATCCAAGGATTACCGCATTCCTTCAGACGTTCTACCCTTACAAAAAATAGACCGAGTGATACCGGGGGGGGTAAACTATCTGCAGGATATGAAGCTGTCTCCTGTAGCCCGTATGACGCATGAAGACGCGTTTAACCAGCCGGTGGAGAAGTATATCGTAGAAACAGAACGTGCAATCTGATTAAGTACGCCCGCGGACTTAAGGAGCAACATCATCAGAAGTTCAGACAAGGATAATCTGCATAACGTTGTGGAGGTAGCAATGACTGTGGAGATCGTACGACGAATAAATGCTACCCTGGCATTAGCCGAGGATATAGGTCAAGAACACGGTCGTTATTAATCATATCACCGTACCAGAAGCAAGTGGATGAAATTCGAAACCATGCCCTGATATTACAAGGAAACGATATGGACAACCTGGCTATGACAGTGACCACGACTGACTCAAGCCAAGGTAATGAAGAGGATATTACTATTGGGTCCATGGTGATGACGGGGACGTTGGACTTTCTGCTGGACTATCCCGCGCGGTCATTGGTGTCATTGAGTCGTTCCAAGGATTATCTGTTTGTGTTGGCGTCTCGACAAGCTTATGAACAGAGTGGAGTATGGAAAAAGTTAATGAAGAAGGCAGAGATACTCAGTATGCCTAGATATGTCATGTCTTGGAGATGCGGGTGCCAAAGAGTGTTACAAGACGTTATTCATGGAATCAGAGAAGTATGAGATGAAGATACAAGTGTTCAGTGTTATCGTAACAGGCTAGCTGTTACACGGCTTACACTGTAAGAATTGTTGTGAAGAAGCGTGCAATTGTATAGGACCAGATCTAATTTGGTCCTCCTTAGTTTATTTAAGACAAACTTTAGGGTAGGCTAATTAATTAGTTAATTTGTCTCTTCAATATATATATTAATATATATAAGCCTAAGGCCACGTGTCTATAAAAAGGTAAGTTTAAGAGTGAATATTTATGAGTGGTTTAGAGTTAATAACTATAATTAAATCTAAACTAATCATACAAACATGTAATATAAAGCTGGTCGGGATGATATCTTCATCATTGGATTACTTGTTAGATTCGATATTTATAACAGAATCTGTTCTCAAGGTGGATTATAACAACTTATAATCCAATATTCGCATTTCAGACTTTAAGTCTGAAATTGAACTGTGATATATCAACTTAAATATCAATTATGTTATGGCACCCCATAAAGATATCATTCAGACCAGTTTTATCTACATGTTTGTATGATTAGTTTAGATTTAATAATAGTTATTAATTCTAAGCCACTCATAATATATTCACTCTTAAACTTACCTTCTTCTAGACACGTGGCCTTAGGTTTATATAGATGTAATATATATACTTCAGTGATTTAACAAATTAATTAGTCTATCCTAAGTTTATCTAAGGTAAACTAAGACCGACCTCGTTTGGTGCAGTTGTTAAG
>MIQA02004573.1:0-14396 GCA_001887855.2 Sclerospora graminicola | reverse complement strand
CAATACTTAACGTTTGTATATATTTATTTAATTGACTAAATGAACATATACATACTTAAAGTGTTATATGCTCGACTGCGCGTTACCCATGTAAAATCCTGCTGACGTATGCAATGTCACGTCTGAAGTAGCAATCACGTTAAGATAACGAAGAACATCTATCTGTTCGATTGTTACATCGCCAACAACAAATTATCGTCCTAAAAATTCAATTTTTTTAATTCATCACACAAATTAGCTGCCTGTCAAAACCTTCACCTTGGCGTCGCAAACATACAGTATTACTGTCTTGGTGAGGTCGTCGTCGCTGTAAAGCTTGCGCAGCGTGGCAATCGCAGCTCGCAAGCGTGATCAATAAATCGGCAATAAGCCGTGTAATTCGTCTCCTTAGCCAATCAGAGCGCTTGAAATACATTATAGAGCAATTTGATTGGCTAAGAGACGTTCTCGGCAATAATCTACGTAACCGGCAATAATCCGTTCCGTTACGTTAGCGCTTCTCCATCCGCCGGTACGACGCGGACCACCCGACCGCCCAACTTCACTGGCGTGTTTATTCCAGCGAACAAATCGGCGATCGAGCAAGACGACTATAGTTATGATCCGAATGAGAGGTTCAAGGATCTATACGTCGTTATGCAGGGCAAACCGTCGAAGGCTCATATGACGACCCGACGACCCTGGAGTGCCGATCAGGTATGGGATTTAACGCCTCTGGTTCTTTCGGTACGACGCAAACTCGTCCCTCGCTCGTGGTCCCGTCCGCCAGGGTGGATTTTTTCGATCAGGTCGCCGACGCCCAAGGACACGCAATGGCAATCTGATGTGCTGACACCTGGGGCCATCAAGCTTTTGATCGGTTCCGAGCCGATATCCTCATGACGCCTATATCCGGGTTGGAATTTCCTGATCACCCCTGGTTTGTTGATCTGTAGGGACGCCTGGTCTTGTATTATCAGGAACATGTTCAGGCGATATGGGAGGTGACCCACCATTTCCCGATCACAGCGGCGATGCGTAAGGACGCGTGGCTGGAGCATTATTATCATGCTCGCAAGCGCCGACGCAGCAAAGCCGGAGCTGCTTGGGCCGTGATCTGCGACTATGTGGTCGATGGGATCCATCGCGGCGAATGCGACTTGGACGTTTTCTTGTTTCCTGCCGTGGTGCATCTGCCTGTTCGTCGGGCGGAAATGCGAGGCATCATGGCCGACGGCGGGGAGTGGTACCCTGGTTATGGGCACCCGACTCCGATCGGCACGTTGCGCAATGCATTGGGCTTTGCCGATCGTCAAGAGCCCTGGTGGAACCAATGGATCATCCGGCGTTCAAGATATCCCGTCTGCGCGCGAAGTATGGCCCGTAATTATCGTGATAACCAGCTTTCGTTTCATTCTCTTCTTAATCAATTTAACATATCACGACAGCTTTCTGATAACTTTCATGTTCCATATCCACACTTCATATCCAGGTTCCTGCACTATCTTCATCTTGTATGTCGATCGTTCATATGCATGCGAATGTGGTTTTCGTGAATTATATGTATATATATATCATGGACTCTGAACCAGCTCAATCAAATTGATCTCCACTCGTTAAACCATTACCATTGGCTGATCCGATCACATTATGTCAACTTAGACTATTGAGACTCCTGGTTGCCTTCTTCGTGAGTTTGCATTACTCCAAATCGGTTTCGTCTCCCCGATCGCGTTTAAATGCCCTTAGTAAAGCTCCACAGTTATGATCCAGTTCATCTACCCACGCCTAATCGTCATAACCTTTCCACTGAACCAAGTAATCACGATGGGTTCGACCAAATCGGGTTCTCTTGTCTGATCGGGTATCCAAAATCTTTTCCACTTCAAATTCATTTTGATCCAACGTTATTTCCTAACTGTCTTCGGGCAAGAGAGCTTCGTTGAAGTCAAACCTTGGCTGATCATCGGATGACAACCAGATTTTTGGTCGATCGGGGTATTCCCGGACCAGCTTCAGCTTCGACAAGTGGACGATCGGGAAAATTCCGTAATCGATACCAGCAGTGATCAACCGGGCGGCATGATCGCCGATCATTTCAGATATACGGAATGGTCCATGCCACAAATGCGCTAACTTCCTGTCGTATCCTTCTTTCACGCGATCCAAGTAAAGCCAGACCCTTGATCCCGGTTCGATATTATGCGAATCGGCTTGATCGTTATTCCGATCAGCTCTCTCTTGGATCGCCCTCCGCAGTCGTTTATTTACTTGTTCCCGCGCATGCTGATAATGGCGCTGGAGTCCCATACGCCATCGATGAGCTTCGCGATCTCGACCTCGGGTACATCCGACGGGAATCACCGACTCGATGGAAGATCGGGGGTCCCAACCATACGCCAAGTAAAACGGAGTATCTCCCCTGATCCGATCGAAAGAAGAATTCAACGCAAATACCAGTCTCTCTGCGTACTCATCCCAATCTTGTTGAGCGGAATCCGCGACATACATCTTAATAGCTCTGGTTAGCGTCTGCACCATGCGCTCGGCCTTACCATTCGCTTGCGGACGGTAGGCCATGGTCGCGCTTTGTTTCTGACCAAGCATCTGATTGAATGATCGGAAACCTTCAGCCATGAAACCTGGTTCCCGATCGTGCCTGATCACCTCACTTGCTCCAAACCGCATAAAGACACATTCCTCATAATTGCAGGCGACTTGTTGGGCTGTTTGGGTAGATCCCGCTTTTGCGATCACCAATCCTGTTTAACAGATCAGTCCAGATCAGCAGTTCTGTATTGCCTTTGAACGATTTCGGCAAGGAAGGTATGGGATCTAGCGCTATCACTTGGAAAGGGTAAGTCGCCGGATGTTCCCGGATGATCTACCCCGGATATTCGGCATACCTTTCCCGGTTTCGCAATCTGTACATGTTCCGACAAACTTTTGGACACTTCGATATAAACCTCTCCAGTGGAAATGTTTGCGAATCCTGTGGTATGTCCGACCCACGCCTTGGTGACCACCCTCTAAACTGACGTGATAATGATGCAAGATATCTGCTTGTAAGGTCTCCGGAATCACCAGTCTCGCTGATCGGTCCAGATCTGCGTCAGCCTGATCAGCTTGGGCATAGTAAAACAACAAATCGTTTTCGTCAATCTCATAGCTGGACGCGATCTTAACACAGTCTTTTGCTTCACTCTGGCTCAATTTCTCCAAATCTCCATTCAGAAAAGCCTTCAAATCAACGATCCATTTTTCTTCGTCTTGTGCCTTGAGAATTCTTTCAATCCGCATTTCCTGTACTATTTCTTCTGTTAGGCTTTCTCGAGAGAGCGGCCTGTTAGGTGTTGATCTGGCTCGTGATCTCGTCATGATTGAGACCTGGGCTGCTTCCTGTTTATCTTCCGCATGAATCAGCTCGGGCAGCCTATTGATCTCGACCAATTCCTCCAGCAATGCTTTATCGGTAACTATCGATCCAGTCTGATCACGCATGGCCATCGTGGCTAGGTGATCTGCACTCCGGTTCCAATCGCGTTTCACATGTAAGAGGTCATGACTTGGCCATCCACGTAGAGCTTTCATAACACGATCATTCAACAACTTCAAACGCGGAGCCTTGCAATCGATTTCTCCAGTGATCTGCCGAATCACCAGATTTGAATCTCCACATATGATTACTCTTCCAATCTTTTGCTCTTGCAGGAGATCCAAACCTAGCAGCAGACCACGATATTCGGCTTCATTGACTGTGATGCCCGGGGTATAGTCTGAACCAGCAGATATGACAGTCCATTCCGGCAATTTCCACAACAACGCGCTATACGCCCCTACGCCTTTCTTCACGCTCGCTGATCCGTCGAAACTTACAACGATCAGATTCTCCTCCGAGCCGACCATCGGTGGGGGTATAATGATTGATTCTCTTGGTTGTTTCCTAGGCGCGACCTCGACCAGGGCTTCATCGACTTCTGATCGGGGTGTGATACTGGCTGCTAGCGTACCGAGAATTTCTTCTTCACCCTTGGTGCATTTGATGATCTCCAAGGTCCACTGAGATAACAGCGCTGCCCATCGCCCCAGTCTCCCGTCTAACCCATTCGCGGACAATAACCAAGCCAGACTAGATCGCCTAGACAATACCTTCATCAATCTAGTCACCAGCATAGAGTAACAGACATCAATATCCGTAATAATGCCAGCACTTCTTTATCCACAATACCGTAGCTGACTTCGTTCGGTTTTAATGTTCGGCTTGTGAACGTCACTGGGCAATAAATTCCGTCGTGATCTTGGACCGATATTGCCCATTTACTGGTGTATAGAATCACCACGGGAATCTTCTCCGGATCGAAATGCTTCAGTATCGGAGTCAAAATCATCTTCGCTTCAGCATACTGAAAGCTACCATAGCTCGTTCCATATGACCCTCTGACCCTGGCCCAGTTCGATCGATCAGTGATCTTGTCTTGAGATTCGATTCGGTAACTTCGGTTTCGCGATCAGTCTCGCTTTGTGACTTCCCTACCTGATCGCGTCCTCGTAGCCCATGATAATCCACTTTCTTCAATTCATATAGCGGCATATATCGAGAAGTCTTCGATAAACCGGCTATAATAATTCAGGGATCCGGGAAAAGACTGCATAGCCTTCAGTGATCGTGGAAAAGGCAGGTTACTGAGAGCACCCAAATCTTTCGGGTTTTCTTCCAGACCTTGAATTGACACGTTATGACCAAGGTAAGCGACATTGTGTTGGCCCCAGAAACTCTTGACTACACTGATCGATAAATTCCAGCGTTCGCAAGTGTCGAGGAGTCGTTCGACCTTGTCACATGGAATATACCATGACGTCGCTGTAACCAAGATGTCGTCTATATATGATCGCCTCCCCAAAACTGATCGTCTCTGATCTTGGTCGGTTCACCCTCCTCCGTAAACGCATCATGTAGATCGGTTGGCTTCTCGATCAGCACTGATCTGGAAATATCGATATAGAGCATTGTCAATCAGTCTCTGATAGATCTGTGGGGCGTTCTTTAAACCGAACGGCATCCGATTCCATTCG
Source organism: Sclerospora graminicola (assembly GCA_001887855.2). NCBI lineage: Eukaryota > Oomycota > Peronosporomycetes > Peronosporales > Peronosporaceae > Sclerospora > Sclerospora graminicola. Next base: position 9,344 of record MIQA02004573.1, on the reverse strand, counting down.
AAAAGTCCGAAAGGTGTAACGAAAGCCGAAATCTCTCGAGCACGATCAGTCATCGAAACCACCCAGAAACCACTAGCCATATCAAGCGAACAAAACCATAAAACTTTATCCAGATCTTCCAGTAAATCATTGATCAGGGGCATCGGATAGACCATCAACTTCGTGAGGCGATTCACCATTCTATAGTCGATACAAAGTCGAATATCGACCCCGTTCTTTTTTATCACAATCACAATCGGTGATGCCCACTGCGATGTTGAAGGTCGGATGATTTTTGTACTCAACAAGCCCTTGATCAAATCGGATAACTTTTCCCGGTATTGAGGTGCAACTTTACGACAACGTTGAGCGATCGGTCTCGCATTTCCCACGTCTATATCACAAACAGCTCCGAATGCGGCTGGGGGTAGGGCGTTACCCTTCCCCATCAATAGATGGCGCCTTTTCCAGATGATCTTCTTTAGCTGATCGATCTGCTCGGGAGTGTTCACTTCGGGATCACCGACCTGTAGATCTTCCATGGTGACTTCTGGCATATTGGGCGATACTTCCGGCAAAACGGCCATCTGCTTCTCGATACCTTCAATGTACTGATCACCACCTTCGTGTATACACACTTGTTCATCTACCGGATCTACCTTCTCCGGATCAGCATCATCTTGAGTCGCCCCTTGTGAGTCATCCAACTGGTGATCTACTTCGGGTTCACCTTCCTCCGTAGCGACTTCGGCAGATTCATCTTCCTTTTTCTCCTCAGGATCGTTTCTTAACTCCTCACCGTCATTTTCGCTCTCTGGACCTGCTGTTTTCGGTGAGCCGGGCCTAATAATATTCAAATCTTGTGGACCTTCTTTGACCCGGCTTTCCCCTGTCGCTTCGACCGACGGTCTCCTGATCAGCAGCTTGGTCGGTGTAGAATATTCCGGCTTCTCGACCATAGGTGGGGTATTTTCATCTGCTTTCACTAATCAGGTCTGTGGTGGCTTGATAAGCCAGATTCTGCCATTCAATATATCTTCGTGATCCCACTGAGACATACCCGATCTGTCGAGGTACTTTCCCTTCGGGTAACCACATCCCTAGGATCATGTCTTCGTGAACGATTAGCGGCTGATCGGATATATTCGTAACCCTGATGTAACTTGATCTGCCGATACCCTTAGCGAACGTCGGTACCCATCGTTCACCACGGGTTTAGCCACAATTTCTGTTGCCGATCGCTCGGCCGAATCATCACGTCGACTGATCGGTCCACCCCGATGTTTTCGTACTAACCCATTTTAAGCATCCGCACATGAGTACCATATAAAGGGCGTCGGCCGGATAACTGAATCTGCACCTCATCCGGCAGAGTCAGGGTTCCATGAGATAGGTCGAGTCGTATACCGGCTGGTACCATGAAATCCATTCCCAATGTCGCGTCTTGACCGGCTAACCGGCCAACCCAAGCGTTGAAATAGTAGACCAGGGAGCCTGCCAGGGTGATTTTAACGCGTGATCGTCCTTCCGTCATGTACGAACTTTCGCCGATCCCAACACATTCTTGCCTCTGGGTACTGTCTATACGACATCCCACCTTACGAGCAATGGCGGAGTCGATGATCGAGACTTCTGCTCCAGAGTCAAATAAAATAGTGCTGTTTCGTTGTTAAATTTCCCATTGGCTTTTGCTTGTTTAAACCACTTGTCGGGAGAGTGATACTTCCATTATCCTCGGGATTCGCCGGGCAGTAGATCCAACTCCATGAACACGTCCGAACGGGAATATTCATCCACTCTGAGACTGTGAATCGGACATCGATCGATGCAATTTGAATTTGAACATGTATTGTCGGTTATCTCCTTTTCCTCAAACTTATCTCCGCTACCGACATATGCATAGATGCAGAACGTAGATCGCTCGGCTCGAACCAGATTCCAACCTGGCGAGCCATCTAGTTTAACATTTTCTAGACATCTGGTGGGAGCATGCCAGCATGTTTAGTCGGCACATACCACTTGCGCATCAGATTGAAAAATTCTTCAATAGGGCAGGCACCGGCGTCATGAATCTTCCCACAGGTTTTGCATACGAAAAAGCAATGATCTGAAGGGTGACCTTTACGATCACATTTTCCACACGTAATTCTTTTCCAGCAATCACGATCTCCATGTCTGGTCGACCCACAATGCACACATTTCTTACGAGATCGGTCCTGATCAGGTTGAACCCACCAGGTTTTCGTCCATCCATGCCGTTAGTCGATGATCTCGGGCGATATACTGGCTCCGTCGTAAAGATATGACGATACTGTTCCTCGTCCGAGCTTAAACTTGATTGACCACTTTCCTCTTCCGAACTGGAACTGTCTGATTCCTTCGTGATCATCCGAATTGCTCTGGCTGGTTGCGCCGCTGGTATCTTGCCCTGGTCCGGATGTGGTTTCGACCGGTACCGGTTTGATCCTACCTCGACCTTGGGTTGTCGACTTTTGGCTCGCTGCAGCGTCCTCAGAGTTAGTTCCAATTGCTCTGAATCCTTTATACGGAGCAGGGTTAGCTGATTAGCCAGATCACGATTATCCAGAGTGCCAATGAAGTGTTCGACATGCTCGCGAGCTATATCCGGGTGTCGTGGGTCCTTGATCGGCATTTTTGCGCGTAGACCAGCAACATTCAGCCGATGTAAGTATTCGATCGGTGTTTCGTCTGATCTTTTCTTCATGTGGTAATATTGTCTCGTGACAGATACCCCCGAGTTGCAATATTGCTCTTCAAATTCTTCACACAATCGAGGCCACTTTAAACGCACTTCTCGGCTCAGCTGCTTAAGCCAGTTCTTGGCCGGACCTTTCATTAGATCAGCGAAAATCAGACATCTTTCACCTTCCGGTGTCTTGTCTCTCAAAAAGGCTGATTTAGTCCGACTCAACCAAGCTCTAGCCTGATCATCATCCATATCCTTGCCGGTAAAATCTTTTAATTCCGAGATCGCCGACATTCGCACTCGAGTGATCGTTCCGGAATCACTGTCAAATGCCTGCGCGGAAGCCATATTCGCCCTACGAGGCATCTCCATATCCAAATCATCCGGATCAAAATGCTGACTGATCTATCCTTCTGATTCCATGTCCACATCACTACGTGGGGGCGATCTATGGAATCGATCTTGGTGATCGACCTGGCATATCGATCGAACAATTTCGGCCGATCGAACTGATTCCATATCCACGTCCACGGGTTTCTTGGCTGGTTTCTCAGTGGATTGATTCATGTTTGGTGTCGATCGCCATGGCTGTCCTTGCCCAGGTGTGTACTGAGGTAATCCGTATTGTTCACTCGCAAATCGGTTCATCATAGTCGCGAACATGGTTCTCATTTGCTCTGGGACCTCCGGTATGTTGGTAGAGTTACTGTTGGGAGTCGGATTGTTCTGTGGAACTTCTTGAGCATCTTCAAAACTATCATCTGATCCGACTCGACCAGGTTCAGGCTTCCTTTTCCTGTTCTGCGACTCGATCTTGGGGTCAATCTGCTTGATCCCTTTCGAGCCCAACGTCATACGTGTTACTCCAACCGAGGAGTCGGTGGAGTCCGCTCCAGATTGTGATGACAATTGATATATTGACTCAATATCCATAGGATATTCAACCAACTGCGATCGGTGTGAAGGATCCGCGATCGGCGACTGGACCACGGGGTTCGCCCCGAGTAACGAGGCAAGGTGATCATACAGAGTTGTCATAGCTTCTCTGATCGTCCCTTGGTCTAGATCGAGCAGCATATTCGCGTCGAAAGCACCAGTAGTGAAACCAACTTCGTCGATCTGCGCCAAGAGGTTCCTGATCAGATCAAGTTGACTGCCTGTGATAACCGGCCTGGTCGCCCGACCTTCAAGCTTCCCGATGATCTTGGGTTTTATGATCTTCATCACTCGGTTGGTAGCTAGGAACTTGTGAAACTCTCGAAGATAGAACAGTCGTTCTACATCTTGAACAGTGGTCTTCTCAGCTGGTTCGGTCTTCTCTTCATCTTCTTCGAAGATCTTCGGTTTCGGTTTCACATATTTTTTAGGTGGATCACATTGATCCGCCACCATGTTTTTTCTTTCTTTTTCTATTTTCTTCTTATGCATAGGATCGAGGTCAGCACCTCGATCCTTTCCTGGGTTATAGTTAACTTTACTATAACCCAGATCGGCCCGGATCGGGGCCATGTGGTGAGTTGTTTCATCTTTAATTTCGACCTGGCGCTCTACCAGACCAGGTCGACCATCGCTTCCTTTAGGTATGGACAGCATCGGAGGCGATACGCCTTCCTCCAATACACACGAAAAAGTTTCCTCCACTTTGATTTTCACATCTTTTTCATCATCAAAAGAATCACGGTGATATCCTGAGTCACCAAGTGATCCAGGCACGCGCACCATTGTGGTCGAGCCGATATCCAAATCCATGACGAAAGTCTAGGGTGGAATCTGGATACCCACTGGCCCGGACGACCAACTATCGGAGGGGGTACTCCGTTGATCCTGATCGCCATCAGAATCAGAAGAATCACCATTATGGTGACTGATCTGATCTTCCCGGTCATCCGACCGGTCGTCATGTGCGATTAGATCCATATTCAACTTCATCTCACCTTGTGTACCCGTTGATCGGGGGTAGTTACACTCACTCAGGTGGACTCGGTGACAAAAATGATGATCTTGATCAGGTCGGAGGGGATGACCTTCTAGAGACGGGGGTGTCCTTGGGTGGAAATCTTCAGCGGAGAACGGGTTGGGGTCGATACTTAATCAGTATCTAGGCACTGATCGGAACTTCGTCCGATCAGGCCAGCCAATGAGAGTGAGAGACAACAAGAAACCAAGAGAACGCGATCAAACCAAGATCTTCCACAGTAATCCACAAACCCTTTCCAATATTAATAACGTGTTCCAAACGCGTGGGCGTTGAGGGTAAGGTTTGATCACCTAAACAAACCCGTCGGGTGTCTTCCGGGAAGCCAAAATGCGTCTAAGCGCGTCTTAACCGGGAATTAAGTTGAGCAACAGGGGACTAGTTTACCCTGTGCTCCCAAAGACCGCGACACGTGGCGGAGCGACTCTTTGCTTAGGGGGAAAATCAAAACCTGTTACTATATATGCAATGTCCTATACCTAATGTACCATACACCAACTCATGCGCCTGCCTCATACTTCAATCCTTTTTGCTTCGTCGCACGGTTGCGTGACACCACCTTACCCATCTTTGTTGCACCTTCAAACTGATCCGTACCACTTCTGACCCGATTATGGTCAAACTCTATGGCGATCTTCAACCATCCTGGCCTCTCGATAAACTCTCATCGCTTGCCTTAACTTGGTAATACTCGCACGGCTCGTCACTCCACATACCCCGTTCTATTCTGTACCTGATCTTCGTATTCTAGGGCAGAGTTAGGTGACTCGGCCGATCGGGTCGGTATTTCATAGATCATCTAACTTCAACATCTGTACCGTTCATAACTCATCCCGATAACTATTCTTGATATGTCACTTCGCCATTGCTGCTGTATCTCATGTTTGTCTCGGTTGATCTCGTCATATACGTCCACGTGAACTCCACTCAATACGCGTTATCCCGATCGCGATCGTGATCTTCGCCGTTCCATTAGTATCCGGGACCGGGCGTAGTAACGGTATTTGGTTTATTCCTTCACGTTTCGAAAGCCCGTTGTCTACCACCTTTTCGTCGTATATGCGATCAGCCTGTCCCACCCATCAACTGTCTCATCTTGATGGTTGTTCCATCGTCACCAATCAGCGGTCATGTGTGGTCCACCTTATTCTCAACATTTTCAGATCGCTTTACCACAACTCCATCTGACCAAAATTCGCTGTAAGGATCGCGCAACTTGCTGATGATATAATTTCCGGAATGACTTCCGAACGGACCATGAGACGGACCTAATGTTGGCCTTGTCCGACAGGCCGCCTCCTATAACGTGTAAAGAAGGGTGCGGAGCGAACACAATTTGTTTGTGATATGTCTTAGCCCACTCCTTCTTGAAAGCAATTCTTCGCTATTATTCTCCAATAAATCTCTGACGGTTGTTAGTGAACAGTTACTTTGTGATCCTCTCCTTCATTCTGACCTTCTATTAAATTGGATGCTTATAGTTTCCATGTGAAGTTAAGAAGTCTATCAGGTCCCCTTATTGTTATGTGAGGTGGCTCTCCCATAATACCCCCAATGTCCACTCGTGGCGAAGCCAATATAATCGTCGCGAACAACCGTACCATTTTCCCGTGCGACAGATCGTATTGTCGCGTGGGATCTGGAAAGAATATTGGTCATAAGTTGTTTGAGAGATTTTTTAATGATCCTAATCTCATATCCCGAATCCTGTCGTATTTTCGTGCCTAGAGAACAGCCGCCCGCACTTCCCGGATCCATGGGTATTTGGCCCACTTGTATGTTCCCCAAAAGGGTATAATTTCTTGTGGTAATAACTCCATGGTACGGTACATTCCGGAGGTTTATCGTGGTGCGTATTTCTTTACCTGCCTACATGCCGTCGGCTGTTTTGTTGACCTTTCTGCCATATTGCTCAGTATGGATGGTAAGTACCGTTGAGTGTACGAGGTTTAATAACGTGCATTAATTGATTACTTGACAGCTCTTAGCTTTTCGTTTTTGGTGACTACACCGCTTAAGTCTATTATTTTAATGCCTGATTAGAACCAAGAAATGGTCAATGCAGTGCCAGCTTTTGAGGAGAGATCGTTGCACTCGGACCTGTTGTGCGCACGTCACAGATATTTCTTCATTCTTTACGGAACGTTGTACCTACTTTAGGGTATGCGCCCTCGTTTTTCACGTTTTTTATTACGTATTTTAATATATTTCGATAAAATATCGACTTAATACTGTATTATTTGTATCTTGGTTTTTAATGATTTCCTCACATTATTCGTTGTAAAAATTTCAGTGATAGATACCGGTACCTTGTTTACTCTGGGCAGTACAGTATCACTGTATCAGTATCGTATATTACCGATAGTACTACCGGTATCAATACTAAGTGGTTCTCAGTTGGAGGTATTACTGATTGGCTGATTTTTGCTTGAGTACTTGTATCAGAAGTGTTTTATACCGGTGGTACTACCGGTTCCAATACTGCACACGTGGGCCACACAATGTATAAAGTTATTCCCATGAACAAGTTCGCTCTCTGGTTCCTTACTGTAGTGATTGTGTTCGCACGCTGCAGCGCTGAGTCGATCCCTGCGATAAACAAAACCTCGGGTTTCGCTGTGCCTCATAGTTTTCAAGCTGGTGAGCATGATAAACAAGGTAACGGTGAAGCGCCACATGAAGAGCGAGAACCCTTCGCTATCGAATCGTTACTGTCGTCAGTAAAGATCGCCGAGGAGTCTCTACCTGGTACTGTACATGCTGTGAACATGGTGGATGTGCCGCAAATCAAACAAAGCAACAAGGCAATCGCAATCCATAAAGCAACCATGATGGACGTATCTGACATAAAAGAGCGCAACGAAGTACTTGCGACACGGTTGGAATCATTAGGAATCGACATCAATAGTGTCGTATTGATCACGGAAGCGTTAAAGTCGAAGCGTGAGGAATATTTCAGCCTTAACAATCTCGAGTGGATGGTTCTTGGAAAAGTATATTTTGAAAAGGACAAGCGTAGTACTGATTACAGAGTTCTGCAAGCAAAAGAAATGTTTCAAGAGTTGAACATAAAAATCATTGACAAAAAGGAAATCAAGAAATGGATATCGAGGCTCTACAATTTTCATGTCGCCACAGGAAACGTTTTTGGAAAGATGCTCTGGCTTTTACAACATCATAATGAACTCCGTTTACACCTCGCGGATGCTGCTAAAATGGCTTTTGGGAGCGAGTACTTGAATAGAATAAAGTTGCCGAGCTCTGGTCAGATATTAATCGCTGTGGGCAAAAAGTATGTCGACAAAGATCTTTTGGAGTGTGTTTTACGGCAAGAAGAGGACAGAAGCAAACGTAGAGCGCCAAGAGTTGATCGAGGACGTTTTGATATCGAATCGCTCTCGTCGTCAGTAAAGACCGCTGATGAGTCTTTTCCCCGCACTAAAGATGCAGCAACCATGATGGACGTATCTGAAATTAAAGAGCGCAATAAAGTACTTGCTACACGATTGGAAAAATTAGGAATCGACATCGGTGGTGTCGTATTCGTCACGGAAGCGTTAGCGTCTGAGTTTGGAAGATATTTCAGCCGTAACAATCTCGGGTGGATGATTCTTGGAAAATTGTTTTTTGAAAAAGACAAGAGTATTACTGGTTACAAAATTGTGCCCACAATAAACCAACTGTTTACAGAGTTGAACATGGAAATCATTAATCACGAGGAAATCAAGATATGGACAGGGAGACTTTTTGGTTTTAACGTCAGAGCTAAAAAGGTTTATGGGAAGATGCTCTGGCTTTTACAACATCATGATGAACTTAATCTAGACCTCGCGGATGCTGCTAAAATGGCATTTGGGAGCGAATATTTGAATAGTATAAAGTTGCCGGTCTCTGGTGAGGTATTAGAAGCTGTGATGGAAGATAAAAATATCGACAAAGATGTGACGGAGTCTCTGATACCGCAAGACAATGACTCAACTATGACAGACATAGACTGGGATGGGCTGCTGAAGACAATTCGCAGCTACCTCGGTCAGGAAGTGCACGAACAGTCAAGCAAAAAAAGAAAGTTAGCGTAAAGTTTTGTCGACTATCGCTGCTTTCTTGTGTGGTTGAAGCAGTAGGCATCCATTGGACGACTCGTCATTTTCGGTACAGTAGCTCTCTAGGGGTTTATGACAGCTAGATCAGACTGTAGTTTTCGTGATTATTTGTAGGGCCTGATAGGTTACGGTAAAAACAAGTTGGGTAGTCTGTGACGGTCATTTTTTATACATATAATGTGATTCTCGTGTCTTGATGTTTTTTCGTGAGCGAGATGCCACGGGTGACCTGCAAGTTAATGCAAAGGAGTGGTGGGTGTCTTCTGGACAACATTGTCCACGTTGCTACTCGCCATGTTTGTCCGATTGCTAGGAGCATGTTGGATAAAAAAATCTCGTGGCGCGGGATATGCTGTAATTGGTTTCTCGTAGTCAAGTCTATCAGTCAGGTGTCGCTGTTAAGGTTGCGAGTACCAACTTCGTGCCCTCAAACGATAGCGCCGAGAGCTACGATGACTCGAAAGCAACAGCTAACAAAGATGCACATCGTTCATGCGTGAAAAACGTTCCATTTCACTTCACTCCACAATGGGTTTTCTCGCCCTACACTATTTTCTTTATCATGACGTAAGCGCTAGCG
>MIQA02004571.1:9063-27291 GCA_001887855.2 Sclerospora graminicola | reverse complement strand
CTGCCCGATCTTCATTCATCATTTGATCTTCTTCCTCCGGGCATGACAAGCCGATCAGGCTGCAACCTTGTATCATAGCCGGCTTCCACCAATATACCGCTCGGAGATCGGCTGGTCATCTGCTCTTGGTATGCCATGTCAACCATCACCATTTTTTATTATATCCACGAGAACTCCACTTAGTGGCTGTGACAACGATCGTGATCGTGATCTTCATCATTCCGCCAGTGCCTGGGACCGGGCTTAACGACCATACTTGGCTGATTCTTCCACATCGTAAATATCCGTTGGCCACCACCTTTTCTTCTTACTCGCGATCAACCTTTTCCCACCCATCAACCGTCATATGTTGATGGGTGTTCTGTCATCACCAATCATCGGCCATGTGTGGTCCACTTCAATCCCAATATTTCCCGATCGCTTCATACATGTCGGTAAAGAGGATAATCAAGAAGCAAACGCAAAGGATAACCGACAATACATGTAAGTTTGACGATTACGTCATCCGGTCTCCGGCCGGCACGGCTGACCCCTTCCTGGTGAGCAGTATATGGACGGATGAGTATTCCCGGTCTGAAGTGTGTATGGAATTGAACTTGTTACCTGGCGAGTCGCGAGGTTATTGGAAATATCATTCGCCGGATAAATGGTTCAGGCAGGCCAAGGCAGATGGGAAAATCAATAACCAGAAAGCTTCCATGCTGTTCTACTCTGGCGCGGAAGTGTCTATCGTAGACACCACCTTTGCTTGTAAGGTGGGGTGTGAGATAGACGAGACGAAGCGGCAGGAATGTATCGGCATTGGAGAAAGTTCATACATGACCCAAGGAAGGACAAGAGTCAAGATTACGTTAGCTGGGTCTTTGGTATATTACTTTACCGCCTGGGTGGCCGGGCAGGATGCAATTTTGGGCATGGACCTTATGGTCCCGGCCGGCATACGGCTGGACTTATCGCATGGAACATTGACGTTGTCAGACGAGGTACAGATCCAGCTGGCCGGCCGGCGGCCCTTATATGGCGCCCATGTCCAGTTCCTCAAGCTAGGTCAGTTTGTAACGGTGCCAGTTGGAAAAGCGGTGGAAGTAATGTTACGACCACACGACAGGCGGAGTAAGTTATGGCTGACAAGGGGCGAGTGCTGGGTGCCATCGTTTGTTAAAGGGGGTGGTCATCTCAATTCTATAAGCGTGACCAACATCTCCGAAAGATCCCTCACCTTGCATGAAGACGTGATCATTGGAATGTGGCTGACCGAGGACAAGGTGCCCCGCCGGCCGGGCTATGTCACTATTGGCTCAAGACGCTATATCGAGTGGCAAAACCTGGCTTTTCAGGCAACCACCGATCTGGTCAGCGAAGAGGAAGAATTAGAAGAGGACCAGACGCCGATGGTGGATAAACCCGAGTACCGGACCCCTTCTAAAATATTGACGCGGAGCCGGCCGTCGCCGGATCCGGCTGAAAGTATTGGCCGAGGTTATGCCCCGATCGCGGAACGGTTTTGCCCACCCAGAGGAAGCCGACGAACGTCGGAATCGGGAGAAGGGACAAAGCAGAGTCATATGTGAGGATAACCCCGATGGCGGATGGTATGATGACCGAGGTAAAGGCGGATCGGCCCAGCCGGCCGATCGGAATTCGGAAATGGCCGAAGGCGGATCGACCCAGCCGGGTGATCAAAATTCGGAAATAGCCGAAGGCGGATCAGCCCAGCCGGCCGAGCAGAATTCGGAAATAGCCGAAGGCGGATCGACCGATTCGGCTGACCCGGATCCGGAATTAGTCGAAGCTGGCCAAGTCTGTATTCATGAAGGGGGCGAGCTATATGTTGAAGGCATGGAGGATCAGATGGCGGTGTTACCTGAGGTAACCCCCTGCCCCCCGGTGGTTACAATTGACGATCAGCAAGTGGGAGACCCGGATGTGAACACCCCGGAAGAGATCAGCAGGCTGAAGGATATCATATGGAAACGGAAGCATCTGCTGATCGGACCAGGAAACGCACTTCCTCCGGCCGCCCATGGGGCGGTATGCGACATTGATGTGGGAAACGCCAAGCCGGTTGCACAAAGATGCCGAAGAGTCGCCCCCAGTATCGGGAAAAGCTGTCAGAGCTTATCAAGGGTTTGCTGGCCACCAAGATAATTCAGCCGTCCACCTCGCCATGGGCTTCGCCCATTGTAATTATTATCAAGAAGAATGGGGTGGATATAAGGTTGTGTATTGACTACCGGCTGGTGAACCGGCTGACTAAGCTGATGGTTTACCCGATGCTGTTGATAAATGATTTGTTGGAGGACTTGGATAATGGTATTGCTCGTTGGACATGGCCAGTTGGTTCTGGGTGGTCTGTATGACCGATCGTGCACGGGAGATCTCTGCGTTCGTGACGCCCTTCGGGTTGTTCGAGTGGAACCGGATGCCGTTCGGTCTGAAGAATGCCCCGCAGATTTATCAGCGGCTGATAGATAACGCGCTGTATGGACACTTCAAGATCAAGGCGGATCAAGATCCGGCTCTGGTCGGGGATGTGTTCGCCGAAGGTGACCCGGACCCCGACCCGAAACCTTCAGTTTTGGGGCGGCGGTCTTACATTGATGACATTCTCGTTACGGCAACTACCTGGGATTTACTGTGTGACAAAGTGGAGAAGTTGATGATTACGTGTGAGAAGTGGAATCTTTCGATTAGTGTGGTTAAGAGTTTGTAAGACTAAGGTGACCTATCTGGGTCATCAAGTGTCGATTGCCGGATTGGAGGCTAATCCGAAGGATTTGGAGTCCTTGAGTAATCTGCCTTTCCCGCGATCCCTAAAGGCTATGCAATCCTTTTGGGCAGCCTGAATTATTACAGTCGGTTCATCGAGGATTTTGCAGTCTATGCGGCGGTTTTGTATGAATTGCGGGAGGTGGATTACCATAAGCTTAGAGATCTGGATAGGCAAGCGGAGACGCGAGCCGGGCTGGCAATATCAGCCAATTGGATGGCGTCCTTTTCGGTTATTTCGGCCAATGATAAGGCGCCCTTTTTGCCCCGACAGGCGGCCGGCCCGGACGACCACATGACCCGAGCGATGGTGGCCTTTGGTATGTTAAAGGCGAAGATGGCGACTACACCGGTCCTGAAACATTTCGATGTTAATAAGACTCCGGTGGTCATCATCTACGCTAACAAGTGGGCCATCTCGGCCGCTCTCGTGCAAGAGCATGACGGAGTGTACTGTCCCGTGACCTTCACCAGCCGGACCCTGAAAGTTAATGAAGTTAATTACGGATTGGTGGATAAAGAAGTTTTGGCTCTATTGCGGATCTTGGATGTGTGTTATACTATGCTGGTGTCTCGGCCTATCAAGGTACTATCTAGACGGTCGACCCTATCATGGCTCCTGACGGCGAATGGAATTGACGGCCGGCTGGGGAGATGGGCGGCTCTGCTGTCTCAGTGGTCCCTCGAAGTGATTAAGTGTACTAAAGGGGAAGAGGAAATACTGGGCACACTGGCTGCCAGCATTACCCCAAGGGCAGAAGTGGAGGAAGCACTGATAGCGATCGCGCCTCGGAAGCAGCCTCGACAAACTATCGTATTACCGCCGCCAACAGTGGGACCCACGGAGGAACTAATGGTTTTGAGTTTTGACGGGTCGGCGAGTGTAAAGAAGGGGGTCGGGGCCTATAGTGCCATTGTGTGGAAGCTGCCCGAATGGAAAGTGGTCGCGGCCGCCTCGGATTTCACGCCTGGCATTACGGTGAACGAAGCGGAGTACAGAGGGCTGTTACTTTGCCTAGATCTGTTGGCTGGCCGGACACAGGGGCGGATCATCATATGTGGTGATTCCAACCTGGTGATCCGGCAAATCACAGGAGAGATAGATTGCAAGGCGCCCCGGCTGAGATCGTTGAATGATCGGGTTATGTCCGCCTTGCGGACATGGCCGGAGCACGAATTGCTGCATGTCAAACGGGACTGGAATAAGAGCGCAGATCACTTGGCTACGCTGGTCATGCGAGACAATGTGGGGGTAACGGTTTCCGATCCAGCTCTGTTGTCAGATTTGACGGAGATCAATCGGCTGCCCGAGATTATCCATCCGGCCAACACGGAGGAGGTAATCCAGGTGAGCGCGGTCACCCGATCGCAGAAGCGCCGTTCTTCAGCCGCTGGCTCACTATCCCCAGAAGCAATGAACGAAGGGATAGTTCAACAGTTACGAGCAGAGCGGATTCTCCAAGCGCAGGACGAGGAAGAGTGGATAGTAGATCTCAAGGCATACCTTAACGGAGACGTGGATAAACTGACAGCCGAACAAGCTAAAGAATGCTTTAAGCTGGCCCCGGATTACGAAGTGGATGAAAACGGGCCACTGTTTTTCTACCGAGACGCCGACCAGCCGGATATCGAGAGAGATAGATCCGCTCGGCTAGTCGTACCCACTACCCTACAGCCGGATATCCTCCATCATTATCACGTGAGTTTAGAAGGGGGACATCAGGGCATCGGCCGGACATATCACAAAATCAAGGCGCATTTCCACTGGCGGGAGCTTTACCGCAGCGTGCAAGCCTATGTGGGAAGTTGCCCGGACTGTGAAACAGGGAAGGGCCGGCCGACCATTAGAGGGCGGTCGCCGGGGAATATACAAGCTACCTACCCTTTTCAAGTCATTGCGATGGATCATATCCCGTCCTTACCCAAATCTCGAAATGGGTATACAGAGCTGCTGATCTGGACGGATTTGTTTACCGGGTTGGTCATAGCAAAGGCCAGTTCCACCCGTACCGCCCAACAGGTTGCGCAAAGCTACGAGGAATGTGTGTTCAGACGGTTCGGGGCGAGCGAGGTCATCCGGCACGATAGGGAGCCCGGATTTATGGCGGACGTGATCCGACCTTCAACAAGATCTTAGTACAGAAACAGAGCGCAACTATGGCTTACCGCCCGCAGCGAACGGAAAGGCCGAAAGGATGATCCAGACTCTGACCAGAGCCCTCAAGATGTATGTGGTGGAGGCGGATCAATGCGACTGGGATGAATATGCCGAGAGACTGGTTTTCGCTCTCAATTCGTCGTACGATCGGGTAAGGGGCGACACCCCTTTTTATTTGGCTTACGGATGGATCCCCGATCCACTTTGGAAGCCGCCATACCAATAGGGTGCACCAGAAGCCGGGACAGAGACGCCCGTCGCTGGAGGATGGGAGTGCAACGCCACTATTCACTGGCGAGGGAACAAGTGAACGAACGCCTCCGACAAGCAATCAAGGACCGCGCCGATCAAAACAACGACCGCGCCAGGGAACACGGCATCGAGCCCGGCTCCCGGGTGTGGCTGTATCTGGATCGGGTCAAGGAGGGCTATGCACGGAAGTTGGCGCATATGTGGCATGGCCCCTTCCGAGTAGCAGAACTGGTCGGGGATCATGCAGTTAAGCTGGTCACGGCCGGCACGGAATATAGCGTTTTCCCGATAGTACATGTTTCCAAGTTGAAGTTGGTTAAGCATTTCCCGGACCGCCCGAATACACGCCTTACGGTGGAGAGCGACCGGCTGGATTTCGATGAAGCTTTACTGCCGGAGGACAGCTGGGACAAGCCGTTAGACCCGGATGAGTACGAAGTAGAGGGAATTTTGGACGTTCGAAATGGACGGAAAACCCGGTTCGGGCGGATCCACAGAGAGTTTCTCGTGCAGTGGAAAAATTGCGAGGAGCGGTCGTGGGTGGACGAACTGGATTTAAATTGTGGAGCTTTAATGAGAGAGTTCGATCGCCGGCGGGCGAGCCGAAACCGCTTCGGGGTCATGCAGACCCACGAAGAAGGTGAGGCAGAGAATTAGTCCGTCCGGCTCCAGTGCAGCAGGCACGGCCGGATCAACTGACACCATTCAGCCGAGCAATCGGCGGATGGAAACTAGTCTGGTCAGATATGGGCCGACCGGTTTTTCGGAGTTATCTTCGAATCAGTATGGTTCCGGGTGGATCGGTTTTTCGGAGTTATCTTCGAATCAGTATGGTGCCGGATGGGAGATGTCGGATGAGAAAGATGAACAGGTGGTTACTACGTGGAAAATGGAAAGGAAAATGTATTATCGAGGTTGATAGCCATTAATGAATGGAGAAGATAAGAGTATGCAAGGCTAGCCTCATGGGTCCTCCCTGGCGAAGCTCAGCAGAACTTGTTCCGGAGTCGGGGCACGCGGAGGCCAGGGTGACGATCGGGGTCCTGCCGGAACTGGTTGCGCCACGGATCTTGTTGGTCGAGCGCATCGAGCGAAGCTTGGAGAGTGGTAGCCTGACGCCGACCCAATCCTGGATACCAAGTCCCGCTTTCGGCCGAGTTCCCGCTTTTCTCCACCCGGCGGTTGGCCAGATGTAGCATGATAGGGTGGAGAAAAATATCTAAGTCGCAGTGGCCGTGCTGGATTCCGTCAACCACGAAGTTGCAGAGCTTAGTCCAGCTCTCAGTCGCGCGGTTTCGACGGTTCTTGCGGTCGGCCCGGTATTTGGCTAGCTCGGGGGACTCACGCCCGGCGGCAATGGAAATGAAGAGGTGATGGGTTGACTCCCAGATGGCTTGCCCATGCCGAGAGAGGTACCCCTTGCAGACTTCCCGAAAGTCCGCGAACCAGCCGACATGGGGCAGACCGATGTCCGGCATCTTTGTCGCCAGTACGGCCCAGGGTTTCCGGGACAAGATTGCGTTCAGCGGCTCGATCGCCACTAGCTTGGCATCCCAGTCCTCGGCCTTGGGTATAGCGGGAGCCGGCGGGAATATCCACAACGGCGGGCGAGTCAACGCCCGGGTGACAAGGGCACCAGTGAGGTCTTGGATACACAAGCCTTCCAACTGCGCCTTTGACCAGGGAATAGCCGCAGCCAGTTCGAAGGCCGTCATAACCTTCCGGCGGGGGATCCACAACGGAGGGGACTCCTCTGAGGACTCCTTGGACTCGTTCTCGTCGAAAACGAAGGGGTCCGGGGAAGGTAACTCCTCAAGGCCCTCAGCGGCGACCTCGTCATAGTCCATCTCCGGCAGGTCGGGCGCTCCCTCTCCATCGGGAGAGTCGGTGGACGGGCCTTGGGGATCGTGAGGGGAGACACTAAGAAGGACCGGGGCAGACGAAGCTTTAGACGAAGATCTGGTAGTGCGAGGACGATGGGAGGACTTCCCAGAAGGCGGCGGGGCTGAAATCGAAGTGGGGCTAGGACCCGGCCCGCTGTCTCCATGACCTAGAGCCGCGCTCACCGGCGCGGCGGACCGTTTAGGCCGTTTGGCTGCCACGGGGCCGCGGAGCGACGCAACCCGGCTGGACCGACGTTTTCCCTTATGCGCAGGCGAATCTTCAGTGGACGAGAGAGAAGCCGCCTGCTCGCCGGCTGGCACTGGCGGCGGGTTAGGGTCTTAAGAAGTATCCCAAATCCGTAGACGAGAAGCCTTTCCCGTGCTACCGGTCACCGACCCTGGGGCGGACGCCTCCGCGCTGGATGTCCGGACGACCGTGGTAGAACCAGCGGCTGACGGGAGAAGTGGCGTGGCGGAAGCGGCTGGATCAGGGTCTCGCGGACAAGCTAAGTCGAGGAGGTGCCTAATAGCCTCCCGGATGGGGGCAGGGCCCTTCATTAGACGCCCCACCCGGGCACCCGAAGCGGCTAGCCGAGCTCGATCTTCCTTGAGAGAGGACAGGCAGTCCGCGCGCTCCTCCGCAAGCTGGGTAAACGCCTCCCGGGCTTCACCCACACCCGATTGGGTCTCAGTGTACGCGGCCTCAAGCTCCCGGATTCGGCGCTGGAGCTCAGGCGGTGCGGAGGCCGACTGGTACAGCGCCTTCTGATATTTCGTCAGCTTCTTGGCGAGCCGGATCCGGCGAAACTCCAAATTGCCCAGTTCTAGCTGCGAACTCTCCAATCGTTTAGAGAGCTTAATGTAGCTATCGTAGCGCGCCGTCAACTCGCGCGCGGTCTGAAAAGACTCTACCATCAAGACGCGGAGGTTCGTGACGTTTTGCTCTGAGAACACACACGGAGTGAGCGAGTGGAGAGACGAACCTGGCGAAAAGGTACTTACTCTGGATTTTCAAGGCAGCTATGGTCTTCTGGTTCAAGACGCGCTGTGAGTCCGACTGCTGTTGGAGATGATCTCTCGCTTGGAGAAGGTCGGCCTTCTCACTTTCCAGTCGGCTAATGCGGTCGCGGGATTGGAAGGTGGCCAGCACCTCCCGGACCCGGGATTCATCCGCTTGCTGACTAGCCAGCCGGGCGGTTACAGCCAACTCGGTGTTAGCCTGCTCTAGGCTGGCTACTTGAGTGGTTAGCGCAGCGATTTGAGCTTGCAGGGCAGCCACGTCGGGCTGCCCTGGGCGACGCTCTAGGCCGGCCGGATGGGCATCCGGGCCTACGGCCGATGGCTGCGTATTGGCCGGGGAGTGGCCCGGCATGGGACCGATGGGGGCGCTGTCACGGTCGGACATAGGGGCGGTGAAAGTCAAAGTGTGGGAGATGTGGTGAGCGCGTGCCTCAACCGTTGTGCGGCTGCGACAAGGCTCAGGGGCGGCTGTGGTGAAGTGTTCCAGAAATTAACGGACTAATGATGATGGATGCCCGCACCGGATTGGCTGAAATGTCGCCCTTAGCCGGATGCCCGGACCGGTCAATAAGAAGACGCGATCTGGGAGCCGCCGGACGCACCTACGAGCGGCCGGACGGCACCAGGCCTGGGATCAGGCCGGACGAACGTGATAGAAGGCATGAACAGTCGAGCTAGCAGGCTAAGCAGACGGGAAGACCGCGGATGTTGGACGGCCGAGTGGCAGACTGGTGGCGGATTGTTTGTAAGGTATGAGTGAAGGGAGCCTGAAGGAAGATGAGTGTTCTAGTGGATGAAGGAGGCACCCGGATCGGATGAGAAGCTGCCAAGGAATTGCTAGCGCCAGCGGCCAAGGGGCTCGGATGGATGGCCATCCGGCCGAGCCGGCCGGGTACAATGTACCATCCGGACTGGTACCAGCTGGGTTCGGTGTACCGGCCGGGTTGGTACCATCTGGGGTTGGTGTACCGGCCAGGCGGGTACACAAAGTCGGAGTTAACCGGGCTACTTCGGGTAAGGCACATGACTGGTCAGCCGTGTTATTTGGGGTAGGTTACACAAAAGGGAGTATTGGATACAGGATACATCAGTACACGTTTCGCTTTCCTAGACACAAGTCGCTTTCATTGGTTCACAGCAGAGGGCTAACAAGGTCCCCTCTTGCTGATATTAGTTTGCCCGGGGAAGGTTAAGTTAACCCACCGGAACTCCCCTGACCGGGAGTCGCGGCGTCTTCGTATACTCACCTCAAGTCGCCCGTGTTTTGAACACGGTATTACGTATTGGGAAGTGGTGACATTTTGGCCTTGTGTGGAAGAGTGTGGAGTTATATCTACTTTACATACACATTTGGATTCGCCCTTCATTGTTATTGGTTTAGCTGGCCGATTGATTATTCTCGGTCCAGCCGGCACTATACAAAGTTCAAGTGTATTGCCAGACGAGCTCCCCGGTGACGATTTCCGCCCAGGAGCTACCCCTAGTCCTAACCCTCATCTCCCTATTGGACGGATTTACACTTTTCGCCCAAGGGTCCACCAAGAGAGCAAACCACCCAGTACTGACGGGTACACAAGGTGAGCTTTCAACATGCAACATCCGAGCAGTCACGACCAACCGGATGGAAGTGACCGATCTAGCCGGCCGGATACCGGATCGGATCATGACTCGGATGGACGGAGTACCCCCTCCGATAGTCAGTCGTCTGGGACCCCCGTGGGTGTTCGCGTCTCAGGAAGATTTTCTGAGAGCGACTACACCACATTCGCGATCCGTATTCACATGTTTTGGGTCTTTAGCCGGCATCTTGGCTCTCAAACAAGCAACATTCAAACAATGTAATTATTCGATCGGTGTCTCATCAAACCTTTTGTTCAGTTGGTACTATTGTATCGCGACTGATATCACTAATTTGCAATATTGCGTCACTAATTCACCACATCATTGAGGCCATTTTAATCGGACTTCTCGAATTAGCTGCTTGAGCCATTTTTTGGCCGTAGATCAGCAAAACATTAAGCATCTTCTCTATTCTGGCGTCTTGTCTCTCAAGAAAAATGATTTCATTCGGCTCCACTCGAACAACCTGAAGGGCGTAAAATATGCAGAGATTTCCCGTGCACGGTCGGTCATAGAGACCACCCAAAAACTACTAATCATGTCCAACGAGCAAGAGTATAAAACATTGTCCAGATCCTCCAGCAAGTAGTTAATCAACGGCATCTGACAAACCATGGTCCGGTCGGATTAAGCGATATCGATCGACCAATCAAATGGTGGATAGGAGCTAGTCTGGTTGGAATTGTTTCAATCAGGTGCTGGATAAAAACAATCGGAGTCAGCATGAGTGATGGAGTGGCGAAGCTGGATGATTGTTTGGATTGTGGAAGTAGAAAAAAAGTTTTTTTGGTGTAGGCAATGGAATGAATTATGTATTAGCAAGACATGAGAACAGTAGAGGATTCAAAGTGCGAGATGCGTAGTGAGATCGTGCCTCAACTGTTGTGCGGCTGCGACAAGACTCAGGGGCGGCTGTGGTGAAGTGGTCCTGGAATTAACGGGCTAATGAGAAGTGAATGCACCCATCTGATTGGCAGAAATGTTGGTCCCAGCCAGCCGCCCGGATCGGCCACCATAGCACGCAGGATGGTAGCTGCCGGTAAATTCACAAGCGCCAGGACGGTGCAAGGCATGGAATCGAGCCAGATGGGCGTGATCAAGGGACTCATAACAAGGTTAGCCAGAAGTGGCCGGTCGGATCAGTTGGGCTGGATGGCCGTCGATGGTGGATGACTAAGCGGCGGATCGGCTAAAAGATGTGCGTGCTAAGAGTCCTGAGGGCGCCTATGCCCCTGTAGAAGACGGATGGGACGCAGAAGGTGGATTTTTGGCTGCTAACTGAGAGTCGAAGTCAGTGGCCAGGTATGTCCGGACGAAGGAGTA
Source organism: Sclerospora graminicola (assembly GCA_001887855.2). Classification (NCBI taxonomy): domain Eukaryota; phylum Oomycota; class Peronosporomycetes; order Peronosporales; family Peronosporaceae; genus Sclerospora; species Sclerospora graminicola. The sequence goes on along the minus strand of MIQA02004571.1, from coordinate 16,266 downwards.
TCCAGGTTAAGCTGGATGGTTGGTGGATGGTTGGTGTACGGCACACAAAGATGTATCCAGGTTGAGCTGGATGGCTGGTGTATGGCACACAAAGGCATCCGGGTGGAGCTGACTGGGCTATTTCAGGAAGAAATATAACTATCCAACCGGGCTATTTGGGGTAGGTTATACAGAAGGTTGTATTGGAGTTTACGTTTCGCTTTCATAGACGTAAGTCGCTTTCATTGGTTCACAGCAAAATGCTGACAACGTCTCCTCTTGCTGCTATTGGTTTTCCCGGGGAACGTGAAAAGAAACCACCGGAAGTCCCTGACCGGGAGTCGTCGCGTCGCGTATACTCAACTCAAGTCGCCCGTGTTTTGAACACGGTTTATCTCTAGTGGAAAATGTGGTAACTATCTGGCCCACTGTGGAAGACTGTGGAGTGTTATTTGGATTACCTATTATACACAAGACTGGATTTACTGCTTTGTTGTCTTTGGTTTAGCTAGCCGATCGATTATTCTCGGTCCAGCTGTCGCAGTATACAAACTTCAAGTATATTGCCAATCCTGCTTCCCGGTGAAGATTTTCGCCTAGGAGCAACCGTAGTCCAAACTCGTTTCCCAATTCGACTGACTTTTAACTTTTCACCCTAGGGTCCATCAAGATCCCACTGGCCCGGACGACCAACTGTCGGACGGGGTACTCCGTTGATCCTAGTCAGCATCAGAATCGGATCAATCATCACTAGGATGACTGGCCCGATTATCCCGGTCATATGTCAAAAAGCGCTACAGAATCCAAATTCAACTTCAGCTCACCTTGTGTACCCATTATTTTTTCATTTGGTATATTCACTCACTCAGGTGGACTCTAGAGGAGGAAAATGTTCCGAATCAGGTCGGAGGGGGTATTTTCTTCGGGTAGGGGTTGTTCTTTGGTGGAAATCTTCACCGAGAATAAATCAGGGGTGATACTACGTACGAGTACCGTAAAGTTCAGATCGGGATTTCTTGGACCAACCAATAAATCGAGACATACTTAGAATTCGTGAAAACCCACGATATAACCACGATGTTACAGTAAATCATAACGTTATTTCCACAAAATCCTTTCCAATTAGTAAAACTTGTTCAAAACACCTGGGCGTGAGAGTGGCGGTTGGAACCTTAAACAATCTCGTCGGGGTGGGGGGCTTCCGGTAAGGCAAAATGCGTCAATGCGCGTCTTAACCGGGAGATTAGTTGAGCTACAGGGACCTGTGTCCCAATGACTGCAACACGTGGTGGTGCGACTCTTTGCTTAGGGGGTAAATTTAAGCCTGTTATTTAAAATGCAATATCTAATATCTAATGTACCATACACCAATCTATATGACTTACCTAGTACTTCAATCTATCACATGGGTTGACTAGTGCCACCGTAGACGCTTTTTCGTCGATAATCAACCTGATTCGTGTCACCTTTGACCGATCTCCAACTGATCTTTGAAATGCTTTTTCAACTGAACTTCAACCGACCTGCTCTCGACCTGGTCCTTCTGAAATCGGCTCGGAATCAACATCTCGAGATGGATTAAATCCAATTTCCAGCGCTGAGTTATATGAGCGGCACGGAGAAACTGGTCGGGACCGGTTTGGCTTACCTTAAATCCAGCTCTAGATTGGCTTGGGATCAGCTCGGGATTAACTCTGTCACTGATCTAAACTCGACTTCTGCCTCTGAGAGATCGACTAGAGATTCTCCCTTTCAAAGGTCTACTCGGGCTGATCCCTTGATGTCGATCAGAGACAGTTTTGTTTGGTTTTCGTAACCGGTTTTCAACTTGCTTCGGCTGATATATCCCATACCGATCACTAATGTGTATACACTTCTTTTACTTTCTTTCCCACCATGTTTTAAGACATGGACGACGCATTTAATCTATCAGCTAATATTCCACCGTCACATCAATCGACCCCCCACCAAATCACAGAAAGTCAGCCTTGGTAGTCATACTCCATCATATCCAATATACTGAGCCACCCGTCAATCTGCTATGTCGTCCATTTCTGAACCGGTCCGACATTAAGGCCGGACTAGTCCGGTATCTGGATATTCTTATCCTGTCGTGACACTTGGCTGATTCACTTCGTCTGGGACAGGGCGCGCTAACGGTGACATTTGAACTTTTCTCCACGTTTCCAATAACACACGACATTCCACGATGGATCGGCACGTCCCACCTATCACCGGTTCAATCCTGCCCATTGATGATGGGTCTCCTTGCGACTACCAATCAGCATCGAGATGTGGTTCACTTATATCTGATTTTTCCGATTCGTTTCACCACACTCGTTCTAGTCATGTTGAGGTGGGTCTGCATTACTGTAAAACCTGTATTAGACCCCACTGGGGTTATCACTATAACCCCACCCAGACGTGGGGTTATATTTGAGGGGGGGTTCTATTTGAGAAAAAAAGAAAGTCGCGTTCACTAAAGGAATACGGTAGGTACCTACTTTAATTAAAACGAAACTCACACAGAAAAAAATACAGCGATAGCAGGACGACTTACCAAACGAAGCATCTATACTGGGTCACCGTGAATGCTTCTGCATGCGCCTATCTGATGGCATGTGTCGGTGCACAAGCGGCGATTTTAGATTCCCCAATGAACATCTCGTATCACACCAATGGAGTTGCTCAGGAAGACGGAGGAGACGAATCAAACGTGTAGTTTGACTGGCATACCACAGATACAGTTGACAAACGCGATGAAGAGCGAGTGTCCATTGCTAGAAAAGCGGTGATTGAAGGTGAGACTGAGACTGTGCTGGTCGTTTTAAGGAAAGCAACAAGACTGTAGACTTGAGAGGTTTGAGGGCTACCTAGATTTTCTTTTTTTTAGATGGCGTCCCTATTTTATCACTATTGCCGACAATATTGCTAGGCGCATCCCTACCTTCATCCGAAGTAACATACATGTAGTCATCCGCATAATGCGTGCCCAAGTATTGTGACACGTAATGTCAAAGTAGTAGCCTTTCTACTTCGGATGGCTAAGCTTACTGACGCGCTGAATTAGTCGTGACGAAATGGAACCAATCTCACCAAGCCGAATTGTAACACACAAAGACTGAAACATATAATACAATACGAACGGAGTTGAATATACATCGTTCCTCTCTGGATATATGAAGGGACTTTCCTCTTATTGTTGTAGCACGTGTCATAGTTCGTCGACAAATTTGCAGTCGGTTGCTTTTAACCACTCAGCTATTTCTCCGTCATCAAAATATAACGGAGAAATGGCGGAGTGGTTAAAAGCAGCAGACTGTAAATCGTGTCTTCAGGATTGTCGTTCGGGAACTGCATTACGCATTTCACAATGACTTCAGACTTGGCATATCTACGGCACAGCTGCAGCTATTTGGCCAGTGCTTGCAGTTCTCGTCGGGATGCGCTCTCAAGTGTTTTCAAAGTTTCGCCATCCTTGACCTACGTAATTACGAAATAATTGCGCGCGCTTTAACTCGCTGCCAGTCATACGCAATACCGGTATTATGGTTGTTGTTATAGCAGTCTATTTAGTCCTATTAACTATAGCCAGACTGAGGTACACGTAACAAAAGTGATGTACATATAACAAAAGTGAGGTGCATGTAATAAGGGAGTGGTAAACTTATAAGTTCCCTGGATAATTAATTTTATACACCGTACTGTTAAAGTGGATGGGGTTCTATTTGAGGGATGGGGTTGTAGAATTAACCCCAGCTGGACCTGGGGTTCTGTTCGAGGGGGGGTTCAAATCGAGGGATGGGGTTCTAATACAGGTTTTACAGTACTTTTGTTTATAGTGTGCATCATTCGCTCAGCTTTTCCGTTCGCCCGTTGTCGGTGAGGTGGGGCCAAATTCCAAATCCAAGCCAGGCGTTCTTGGTAGAATCCGGATTCCCACTGGCCCGAAGGACCAGTTATCGGAGGGATCGGACAGGTCATCTTGAATGACCAGACCCATTTACGTTTGAGATCACCTTGTGTACCCATTGGCTCACCATGGCTACACTCACGAGGTGGAATCTAGATGAAAGCGACCTTCCCTGGAGAGCAAATCGAAACAAAAAACGTCATGATCAACTGATTAAATTTTAATTGACTTAATTATAGGTTTTATTTTTATTTGGTGTAAGGTAAACTGCCAATTTGGGGCCTCCTGCCAATTTGGGGCCTCCTGCCAATTTGGGGCCACTCCTGGTTTTGCCCAATAAGCGTTGACATAAAAAATAGCAGCGTATCAATTGGTAGAAATAAGCAAAATGACAACGTACGGATTGGTAGATTTATTTTTGATAGTATTAAAAGGGGTAGGCGTGGTAAAGGTGATACAAAAACTCATATGAAAAAGTGGCCCCAAATTGGCATTTCGTACTTTTGCGAGACGCGAACAGAAAGAGTTAATATTTTTGATGCATTAGTCCATTAGCGATAGATAAACGGCTATAAAAAATCCTGATTAGCTGGACTTTTACCCAAACATTTTTTTGCGACAGATTATAAATAGGAGGAAAGTTATGACTACAACAGTGTACAGAAATCAAAGAAGGCCCCAAATTGGCAGTTTACCTTAGTAATACTTTAGACTTATTAGTTATTATTCGAGAATAATAAAAAAAAAATTCGCCTACCCAGATGCCAGACAACGCATAATCACGAATGACTAGCTAAGCCTCACCTGCTTGACTTTGGTACTCCGCCAAGTACATGTCCTCTTTCAATTTCTTGGCCGGAATCGCAAGGTGGTGGGTCGACTTCCAGATTGCTTGATCATGACTCTGGTAGAACTTGGTCTGTAGTTCTCTCAATGAGTCGAACCACGGTCGAGACGGAAAACTCAGCTGAGACAAAGGAGTCAACAACATCTCCTAAGGTTTGAACTGCAATAGATCAACCACTGCCGCATGGGTGATCATATCCGGTTGCGACTGGGACCGGTGCGGAGCTTTCGACGACCCAGAGGGAGATGCTTTTGTCCCGCTGAGAGAGATGGTGTGGTGGTGTGCAATCGTCTGCTTAGTCGATGCTCGCACATCAACCCCGTAGCGTTTAAGGGGCAACACGGATTTCGATAGGCCACCTCAGAGTCGGTCATAAGGCGGCCCTGGGTAAACCAGGGATCCGGGAAAACCGATCTCAGTTGGTGCAGTAGTTAAGGCCCTGCCCCCGAGACCAGATAATTGTGGGTTCGAGTCCTACTGGGACGAAAATCCAAAGTCAAACCAACTTGGTTGGGTTGTAAGTATAATGAGACGCATTCAACCTGGGTTCGGGAAGGGGGTAGTGTGAGCAGGGTCAACGTTTGGTCGCGGTGAACCCAATTTGTAGACATTGGAGAGGACAGCCTGCTGCTTTTTTTCCTTTCTTCAATTTTTGAATCTTCCAAATTAGCTTTTCTCTCGCTCTCCGAATATTGCAAGGTTCGCCCAAAGTAGCCAGCTTCTCTTCGAATTCGTCGACGACCTCATCGCCAGGTCTGCCCGACCGACCCTGATCTGGAGGCACATCGACCGATGGCCCGGGATTGGGTCAGGGCGGTAAACATCAGCATCTTTTTAAATTATTATGAAGCGTCGTCCTCAGAATAGTCATCTGCAGTGTTCAGAATTGTTTGAAAGCTAACCGAAGGTAAATCGGATTGGTCAGTTTTATCTACTTTCACCTACCTATGAACCGTAAGAATGGTCCTAGTACTTGAACCTGGTTTTGGTTGGTGGTCAACTTCCCCACACTTTTGACAATGCCTCTGTCTTCTTTTTCTTGGATGTTCTAATAACAATAATGATCCACACCAACTTAGTCGGTGAATTCCTATAGTGCCTGCGGTCGCCTCTTCCTGCAATCCTTAATTCCCATGCTAGGGAATCCGTCCACATCCTGAAGCAGGAAACGCACACAGATTTTGACTTGAAAAAAGGTAACGTGACGATTTCCGTATTACGTGTACAATAAGTGTATATTCCGCTGATCCGCACGCTTGACTGACGCTTCCGCGGTTTCTTGGCTCCCAAACGGATACCTTTTCTGCACGACTTTCATGCAAATTCATTAGGTTATGCTCATTTCGGTGATATGAAGCTCGTACTATCTCAAAACTTTTCGCTTCATTAGGTCATGCTCATATCGGTGATATGAAGCTCGTACTATCTCAAAACCCTTCGCTATGTCGCTGAAGGGAAATTAAATATAATTGAATGCTGGGAGTTATCCTGCAACGTCATTTCCTTGCGCAAAATAAATGCTCCTTTATATTGATTGGCACAGTGTACCATTGACAGGTATAAATAGGGATTACATAGTCAGTCCTCTAACATATACAGTGGAAAAGACGCGGTTATTCCGATCTTCTGTTCTATTTAACGCGGTTCTGACTTTCAGATAATTTTGACCACCGTCTTTTCAGGAGTGCATTTGAACAGCCATTTAAAACGCTTAAAGGGACGCCAACTGCTATAAGTAATAGTAATAAATGTAGTTCAGTTAGTTTTTAGCTATTCGCTAGTATGTAAGATCTAATCCTGGAGATTAAAGTCAGCTCAGGTTCGGTCTTGAGTCAGTTGACCACGGATTATCGGTATCTTCTTGCTTCCACTAGCGGTGCTTGTGTTGTGTCAAATACGCACTGGACCAATTGCTATTAGTAGTACGGTAGTATAAGAGACTACATTGAAACCACTCTGAATAACATCTGTAGTGTCTATCAACACTCAAAAACCCATTAAATCAACCATGATTTTGCTGTTGTCACTAGGGCTCAAACTGGCGGGGTTTGATGCGGGTTGAGGTCGACCCGCAGCCCAGCCGGCGGTTTGCGGGTTGAGTTGCGGTTTACTTTGGGTTAGCAGGTTATTACTGTCTTGGCAATTGTTAGGGGTAAGGGGTTATGGTCCGGCACATTTTGTCACTGGACACTAATTACCACAAAAGACAAAGTTAAATATGTAAGTATGCAAAAACGCTCGAATTTTGCTCATCAAATATTCTCTGTGGGCCCGGCCAAATCTGGGCTTTCGTCCAGCCCGAACATCAAATATATTTTTCACTTATATTCGTCTGGGTCCACCGATTTTACCCAGCTATCTTCGGGGAACAGGAATTCGTCAAAATCGAACCTGTCGTTCTCTGATATAGGCGCGTACATGGGTGATCTAGGAAATATCTCACCAGTTTCAGCTTGGAGACGTG
>MIQA02004569.1:0-35273 GCA_001887855.2 Sclerospora graminicola | reverse complement strand
GTCGCTAGACAGTACTACCACATGAAGAAAAGATCCGACGAGACGCCGATCGAGTACTTACATCGGTTGAATGTTGCTGGTCTACGCGCGAAAATGCCGATCAAGGACCCTCGACACCCGGACATAGCCCGTGAACATGTCGAACACTTCATTGGGACTCTGGATAATCGCGATCTAGCTGATCAGCTAACCCTGCTCCGTATAAAGGACTCAGAACAACTGGAACTGTCTCTAAGGACGTTGCAACGGGCCAAGAGTCGACAGCTCAAGGTCGAGGTAGGATCGAACCGGTACCGGTCCAAGCCACACCCTGATCAGGGCAAGATACCGGCAGCCCGACCAGCCAGAGCGATTCGAATGATCGCGAAGGAATCAGACAGTTCGGGTTCTGAAGAAGAAAGTGGCCAGTCGAGTCTGAGCTCAGACGAAGAACAGTACCGTCATGTCTTTACGACGGAGCCAGTGTATCGCCCGAGATCATCGACTAATGGCATGGACGGACGGAAACCTGGTGGTATTCAACCTGATCAGGACCGATCTCGTAAGAAATGTGTGCATTGTGGGTCGACCAAACATGGAGATCGTGATTGTTGGAAAAGGATTACGTGTGGAAAAAGTGATCGTAAAGGTCACCCTTTTGATCATTGCTTTTTCGTATGCAAGACCTGTGGGAAGCTTCATGACGCCGGCGCCTGCCCTATCGAAGAATTCTTTAATTTGATGCGCAAGTGGTATGTGCCGACTAAACATGCTGGTATGCTCCCACCAGATGTTGAGAAGATGTTAAACTAGATCGCTCGCCAGGTTGGAATCTGGTTCGAGCCTAGCGATCTATGTTCTGCATTTATGCATATGTCGGTAGCGGAGATAAGTTTGAGGAAAAGAAGATAACCGACAATACATGTTCTAATTCAAATTGCATCGATCGGTGTCCGATCTACAGTCTCAGAGTGGATGAATATTCCCGATCGGACGTGATCATGGAGTTGGTTCTACTGCCCGGTGAATCCCGTGGTTACTGGAAATATCACTCTCCCGACAAGGGGTTTAAACAGGCTAAAGCTAATGGAAAGGTCAACAATGAGAAAGCCACTATTTTATTTGACTCTGGGGCGGAAGTCTCGATCATCGACTTCGCCTTTGCTCGTAAGGTGGGATGTCGTATAGACAGTACCCAGAGGCAAGAATGTGTTGGGATTGGCGAGAGTTCATATATGACGGAAGGACGATCACGTGTTAAGATCACCCTGGCAGGATCCCTAGTCTACTATTTTAATGCTTGGGTTGGCCGGCTAGCCGGTCAGGACGCGATATTGGGGATGGATTTTATGGTACCAGCCGGTATACGACTTGACCTATCTCATGGAACCCTGACTCTGCCGGACGAAGTGCAGATTCAGTTATCTGGCCGACGACCTTTATATGGTACTCATGTACGGATGTTAAAGATGGGTCAGTACGAGAACATCGGGGTGTCCCGATCAGTCGATGTCATGATTCGGTCGAGTGATCGGCAACAGAAATTGTGGCTGACCCGTGGCGAACGTTGGGTACCAACGTTCGTTAAAGGTATCGGCCGATCAAGCTACATCAGGGTCACAAATATATCCGATCAGCCGCTGATCATCCACGAAGACATGATTTTAGGGATGTGGTTACCTGAAGGGAAAGTACCCCGACAGATCGGATATGTTTCAGTGGGATCACGAAGATACATTGAATGGCAGAATCTGGCTTATCAAGCCACCACGGACGTGATCAGTGACGAAGACTTAGTGGATGAAGATACTTCACCTATGGTTGAGAAGCCGGAGTATTCTACGCCGACCAAGCTGCTGATCAGGAGGCCATCGATCGAAGCGACAGGGGAAGGCCGGGTCAAAGAAGGTCCACAGATATTGAGTATAATTAGGCCCGGCTCACCGAAAACAACGGACCCAGCTAGCGGAAAGGACGGTGAAGAGTTCAAGCACGATCATGAGGAAGAAAAGGAGGATGAACCAGCTGAATTCATTACAGAGGAGGGTGAATCCGAAGTAAACCATCAGTCGAGTGATGTACAAGGGGCGATTCAAGATGAAGCCGATCAGAAAAAGGTAGATCAGGTGGACGAGCAAGTGTGTATACACGAAGGTGGCGATCAGTATATTGAAGGTATCGAGAAGCAGATGGCTGTGTTACCGGAAGTATCGCCAAATATGCCAGAAGTCACCATGGAAGATTTACAGGTTGGTGATCCCGAGGTGAATACGCCCGAGCAGATCGATCAGCTAAAGAAGATCATCTGGAAGAGGCGTCACTTACTGATGGGGAAAGGTAACGTCCTACCCCCAGCCGCGTTCGGAGCTGTCTGTGATATAGACGTGGGAAATGCAAGACCGATCGCTCAGCGTTGTCGTAAAGTTGCACCTCAATACCGGGAAAAGTTATCCGATTTGATCAAGGGTTTGCTGAGTACGAAGATCATCCGACCATCAACATCGCAGTGGGCATCACCGATTGTGATTGTGATTAAGAAGAATGGGGTTGATATTCGATTGTGTATCGACTACAGAATGGTGAATCGCCTCACGAAGTTGATGGTCTACCCGATGCCCCTGATCAATGATTTATTAGAAGATCTGGATAAAGTTTTATGGTTTTGTTCGCTGGATATGGCTAGTGGTTTCTGGGTGGTTTCGATGACTGATCGCGCTCGAGAGATCTCGGCTTTCGTTACACCTTTTGGACTTTTTGAATGGAATCGGATGCCGTTTGGATTAAAGAATGCCCCACAGATCTACCAGAGGCTGATCGACAATGCTCTCTATGGGTATTTCCAGATCAGTGCTGATCGGGAAGCCACTGATCTACATGATGTGTTTACGGAAGGTGAGCCAGACCAAGATCAGAGCCGATCGGTATTGGGAAGGCGATCATATATAGATGACATCTTGGTCACGGCCACATCCTGGGATATGCTGTGCGATAAGGTCGAACGACTCCTAGACACCTGCGAGCGCTGGAATTTGTCGATCAGTGTGGTCAAGAGTTTCTGGGGTCAACCCAAGGTCGCTTACCTCGGCCATAACGTATCGATCCAAGGTTTGGAAGCAAATCCGAAAGATCTAGCCGCTCTCAGCAACTTACCTTTTCCCCGATCGTTGAAGGCCATGCAATCCTTCCTCGGATCACTGAATTATTATAGCAGATTTATCGAGGACTTCTCGATCTACGCCGCTATACTTTATGAATTGAAGGAAGTTGATTATCATGGCCTAAGAGAACGTGATCGGATGGGAGGATCACCAATTGAGACTGATCACGAGGTTGAAGCTATCGAAACAAATCTAGAGACTGGATCACCAACTGATCGAACTATGCCAGGGTCAGAAGACCACATGAATCGAGCTATGGTAGCCTTCAGTATGTTAAAGGCGAAGATGATCTCGACGCCGATACTGAAACACTTCGATCCGGAGAAGATTCCCGTGGTGATCTTATATGCCAGTAAATGGGCAATATCGGCCGCACTGGTCCAAGATCACGATGGAGTTTATTGCCCGGTGACGTTCACAAGCCGAACATTAAAACCGAATGAAGTTAACTATGGCATTGTGGATAAGGAAGTGCTAGCGTTATTACGTGTGTTGGATGTTTGCTATTCTATGCTGGTAACTAGATCAATTAAGGTATTGTCCAAGCGATCTAGTCTGGCATGGTTACTATCCGCGAGTGGTTTAGACGGAAGACTGGGGCGATGGGCAGCGGTGTTATCTCAGTGGACTTTGGAGATCATTAAGTGCACCAAGGGCGAAGAAGAAATTCTTGGGACGCTGGCAGCCAGCATCACGCCCCGATCAGAAGTCGATGAAGCCCTGATCGAGGTCGCTCCTCGGAAGCAACCACGTGAATCGATCACTATACCCCCACCGATCGTCGGCTCAGAAGAAGATCTGATCGTTGTAAGCTTCGACGGATCAGCGAGTGTGAAGAAAGGTGTAGGGGCGTATAGCGCGCTGTTATGGAAACTGCCAGAGTGGACTGTTATATCGGCCGGTTCAGATTATACTCCAGGTATCACGGTCAATGAGGCTGAATATCGTGGTCTGCTGCTAGGTTTGGATCTCTTGCAAGAGCAAAAGATCGGAAGAGTAATTATATGCGGAGATTCAAACCTGGTGATTCGGCAGATCACTGGAGAGATCGACTGTAAAGCGCCGCGGCTGAAACTACTGAATGATCGCGTTATGAAAGCTTTACGTGGATGGCCAAGACATGATCTTTTGCATGTGAAACGTGATTGGAATCGGAGTGCAGATCACTTAGCAACTATGGCTATGCGTGATCAGGCCGGATCGATAGTCACTGATCAAGCGCTGTTGGAAGAACTGGTGGAGATCAATAGGCTGCCTGAGCTGATCCGTGTGGAAAATGAAAAGGAAGCAGCCCAGATCTTGATTACGACGAGATCACGAACCAGATCACCACCCAACAGATCACCCTCTCGCGAAAGCCTGACAGAGGAAATAGTACAAGAGATGCGGATCGAAAGAATTCTCAAGGCTCAAGACGAGGAAAAATGGATCGGTGACTTGAAGGCGTTTCTAAAGGGTGATCTGGAGAAGCTGAGCCAGAGTGAGGCAAAAGATTGTGCCAAGATCGCGTCTAACTACGAGATCGACGAAAATGATCTATTGTTTTACTATGTCCAAGCTGATCAGGCCGATGCGGATTTGGACCGATCGGCCAGACTCGTGATCCCGGAGACTTTACAAGCTGATATCTTACACCATTATCATGTTAGTTTGGAGGGTGGCCACCAGGGCGTAGGACGAACGTACCACAGGATCCGTAAACATTTCCATTGGAGAGGATTATATCGAAGTATACAAAAGTTTGTTGGAACATGTACGGATTGCGAAACTGGAAAAGGGATGCCAAATATCCGGGGGAGATCACCTGGAAATATCCAGGCGACCTACCCTTTCCAAGTGATCGCGATGGATCACATACCGTCCCTCCCAAAATCGTTCAAAGGCAATACCGAGTTGCTGATCTGGACTGATCTGTTCACGGGATTGGTGATCGCGAAAGCGGGATCTACACGAACAGCTCAACAAGTCGCTTGCAGTTATGAAGAATGTGTTTTTCGACGGTTTGGAGCCAGTGAAGTGATCAGGCATGATCGTGAACCAGGTTTTATGGCCGAAGTGTTCCGATCTTTTAATCAGATGCTTGGCCAGAAACAGAGCGCGACCATGGCGTACCGTCCACAGGCGAATGGTAAAGCCGAACGGATGGTACAAACGTTGACCAGGGCTATCAAGATGTATGTCGCAGACTCCGCTCAACAAGATTGGGATGAATATGCGGAGAGACTGGTGTTTGCATTAAATTCCTCTTTTGATCGGATCAGGGGAGATACTCCATTCTATCTGACATATGGTTGGGACCCCCGATCTACCATCGAGTCGGTGATCCCTGTTGGTTGCACACGAGGTCGAGATCGCGAAGCTCGTCGATGGCGTATGGGACTCCAACGTCACTACCAACATGCGCGGGAACAAGTCAACGAGCGATTACGACGGGCTATCCAAGAAAGAGCTGATCGGAATAATGATCAGGCCGATTCGCACAATATCGAGCCAGGATCAAGCGTTTGGCTTTACTTGGATCGCGTGAAAGAAGGATATGCCAAGAAGTTAGCGCATCTGTGGCATGGACCGTTCCGTGTAGCCGAACTAATCGGTGATCATGCCGCTCGGCTGATTACCGCGGGTACTGATTATGGAATTTTCCCGATTGTTCACTTGTCGAAGTTGAAACTGGTCCGAGAATACCCTGATCGGCCTAAAACTAGGCTGTCATGTGATGATCAGCCAAGGTTTGATTTTGACGAGGCTCTCTTACCCGAAGATAGTTGGGAAAGAACGTTGGACCCGAACGAATTCGAGGTGGAGAAGGTTTTGGATACCCGATCAGGCAAGAAGACCCGTTTTGGCCGGACCCACCGTGAATATTTGGTTCGTTGGAAGGGTTATGACGATCCCGAGTGGATAGATGAGCGTGATCTGAACTGTGGAGCGTTATTGAGAGAATTCGAACGTGATCGGGTGAGAAGGAATCGATTTGAAGTGATGCAAACCCACGAAGAGGGTAACCAGGAATCTCAATAGCCTGGGTTGACACATTGTGACTGATCAGCAATATGATGATCGGGCAAGTGGAGATCAGGGCGGTTGGACTGGTTTGGAAGAAACGGATGCATATACATATATATATTACTCAAGAATTATACCTGTACGCATGAGAGTGATCGACATACAAGATGGAAGCGTTAATGAGACATGAACAAGATTTACGAAGGTGGAACGAGAAGATCATCAAGGAATGTCGTGATATATTAAGTGATTATGGAAAACGAAATAAAAGTTGGTTATCACGACGATCACAGGTCATATTTAGTGCGCAGGCGAGAAATCTTGTACCCTGGATGATCCGTGGGACTCGATCGGAACTGGTTTCGCCAAGGTTCATGCTGATCAGTCCAGAGCAAGCAATCACGCAGTGTGGCGACCGGAGTTATGTGCCCATAACCGGGATACTAATCCCCGCCGTCAGCCTTGAGTCCTCGCGATCCCGCTCGACGAACAGTTAAATGCAAGACGCCAGGGAACAGGAAAACGTCCAGATCACACTCGCCGTGCAGGATTCCGTCGACGACATAATCGCAGATCGTGGCCCAAGCAGCCCCGTCTTTGCTACGTCGACGCTTGCGAGCATGATGGTAATGCTCGATCCACGCGTCCTTGCGCATCGCCGTCGTGATCGGGAAATGGTGAGTCGCCTCCCATATCGCTTGCACGTGCTCCTGGTAATATAAAGCCAGGCGTCCCTGTAGCTCGACAAACCAAGGGCGATCAGGAAACGTCAGCCCGGGCATGGTTGTCAGGAGGACATCCCAGGGTGCTGAATCAACCATAAGTTCAATAGCACCTCTGGTCAGCAACCTTGGTTGCCACTGCTTGTCTTTGTGTGCCGGCGATCTGATCGGAAAGATCCATCCTGGCGGGCGGGACGACAAGCTAGGGACGCTTTTCTGCCGCACTTCAAGAACCCGAGGCGTCAGATCCCAGACTTGATCAGCCCTCCAAGGTTTTCGTGTGGCCATGTGAGCGGAAGTCGGCTTGCCCTGCATGACGACATACAGATCCATGAACGTTTGGTTCGGATTGTAGCTGTAGTCGTTTTCTCCGATCGACGATTGTTGCGCCGGGATGAAAACGCCCGTAAAATTGGGTGGCGGTGCGATCGCTGCCCCAGTGGCCGTCGGAGGAATGTCAGGATCAGCTTGAGTCGGTTGTTCCTCCTCGAGATCATCGTCATCGTCGTCATCTGACTCCAGCAAAGTAACGGCCTGGGCCAGCGAATTCACGCCGGAATAACTTGGTACTTGCGTACGGCGATCAGTGCTGCGCGATCGGGACAAAACAGATAACGTCCTCTCGTCCAAATCAGTTGATTCGTCATCCGAGTCGATCACAAGACGTGATCGCTTGGCGGGAATCATCTTTTGCTTCGACGAGCTGGTCTGCTTACGCTTCCCAGAACTTGAGGTCGAAGGTGCTGATCTTGGAGTCGCCGGTGAACGAGATTGAAATGACGCAGGAGCTTTTGAAGTGCTGATCACGGGCTGATCAGCACTACGGACAGGTAAAGAAGCGACCGAGGACGCGGGCGAAGGCGGGGCAAACTCTGGCGACTGTGGCGGTGTGCCAGATGGAGTAAACGAGCTGATCAACCCAGGAAGCCGTTGCAAGGCCGTCCGAACTGACCCTGAACCGGTGTCGGGTTTGGTCCACCTATCCATGGTCTGCACCGCGAGGTTTTTCAGGTCAGCGTTATGCTGGAGCCAGGCGCGATCATCGAGCGCTAGGGTTTCAAGTTTGACCCGAGCAAGATTAAGTTCGTGCCGGCAATCTTCAGCCACTTTCCGACTCTCGCACAACCTCTTCTGTATATCGGTGCGGCCGATGCGAGAATCAGAAAGCTGTTTGGTCAGAGCTGGACCTGCTCATCCGAATAGCGAGCCTCAATCTCCCGACGTTCTACATCCTCGGCAGTGCGGGTCTTGTCGTGCAGCAGCCGATCACGGTCGAGACGGTGATCATCGATGCGTTGCAGATGATCTACCATCTCGACCATCGAACCCTTCATTGCTTCAATACGTTCATCTGGAAATAAACATGGAGAGTCAGATACGGATTACAGAAGAAGTGAATGAGATGAACGTACCCTGATCACGGATGGTAATAGTCAGCGAGTCGATCAGCGACTGTAAGGAGGCGACGGTGTCCGAGGGCTTGGAAAGTCGCAGAGCAGCGAGGTCAGCCGACAACTGATCACGCTCCATCGTCAGACCCTGAAAGCGATCAGTCAAGTCCCGCAGGTCTTGGCCAAGCCGGTCATGATCTTTGCCAAGCCGGTCATGATCTAGCCGGAGAGCCGACAGCTGGGCAGCCAGATCAGCGGAATCACGTGCCGAGGTATCAGCCGCGATCCGACGATCGGATAACTCAGCCGTAAGTGCCCGGTTGGTATCGTACAGAGAAACCAACTCGGGAATTGCACTTCGGAGTTCCGACCGTAGCCGACAAGCCTCCACGGGCCCCAACGTGAATGGACCCGATCCATCTATCAGGCGAGCGAGCTGCTCCAAGGAACGAAGAGGGCGATCTGATGGAGATCGAGCAGGAAGACTCCAAGACGGTCGATAGGAAGCGAGAGCAGTTGTCGGACGGATGAGGCTGGTCGTGATCGGCGTAGAAGTCGTGATCGGGGCGATCGCAGGGGTAGCCGAGCTGGAGACAGAGGACGAAGAAGCGATCGGGCGGGCAGCCGAAGAAGACGAAGAGGGAAGAGGAGATTGGCTTGCGTCGGCCATGGTGATCACCAGAGAGGAAGTTCAAAAGTGAGTGAGTCGAACTGCAGTCGTTGTGCGGCTACAGTTAGTCTCAGGGGCGGCTGTGGTAAAGCGATCGGAAAATATTGGGACTGAAGTGGACCACACATGGCCGTTGATTGGTGACGATAGAACACCCATCAACATTTGACGGTTGATGGGTGGGAAAAGGTTGATCACGATTAAGAAGAAAAGGTGGCGGCCAACGGATATTCACGACGTGGAGAAATCAGCCAAGTATGGTCGCTAAGCCCAGTCCCAGACACTGGTGGAATGATGGAGATCACGATCACGATCGTTACTACAGTCACTAAGTGGAGTTCCGTGGATGAAATAAGAAAAGAGTGACTGTTGACATGACGTATCAAGGGCAGGTGACCAGCCGATCTCTGAATGGTATAGTGGTTGAAGCTGACTATGATACGAAGTTACGGCCTGATCGGTCTGTCATGCCCCATAAATGAAGATCAGATGAGGAATGAAGATCGGGCATGTGGAGTGACAGGTTGTGTGAGTGATGTGAACTTTTGGTTGGTCCGAAGATGACGTGGCAAGGCCTGATAAGGCCTGATCAGTCGAGATCGGTGTTCGTGAGTGATGTGAACTTTTGGTTGGTCCGAAGATGACGTGGCAAGGCCTGATCAGGCCTGATCAGTCGAGATCGGTGTTCGTATGGTTGTCCTGACGGGGTATAAAGATCGGAAGTGTGGTTTAGAAGATGAATTAAGTCGTGATGATGATGACCCAGAGCGTTCCCGAGGTGATCAAGGGCTGATCAGCCTGATCACCACCTGATCACTCGGTCGATCACTATGGCGATCGTGATCAGGGCTGATCAGCCTCTGATCAGCGTTGATATGCAAGGGCAAAAAAGTTCTCGGTCTGGTCGGACTATATACGAAGTGAACAAGTGCTGAAGAGCAGGTCTCAAGTGTTTTCAAGGTCGTTTGTTGAAGATCAGGATGGGTTGAAGATCTTTTGAAGAGTCGGGTCGTGATAAGGGCAGAAGCGGTACAGATCAGCTTGAAGGTGCAACCAGGATGGGCAAGAGGGTGTTACGCAACCGTGCGACGAAGTAAATAGGTTCGAAGTAAAGGTCAGGCATGAGTTGATGTATGGTACACAGGTATAGGACATTGCATATTTAATAACAGGTTTAGATTTTCCCCCTAAAGCAAAGAGTCGCTCCGCCACGTGTGCGGTCATTGGGAGCACAGGGTTGATTAGTCCCCTCTTGCTCATCTATTTCCCGGTTAAGACGCGCTTAGACGCACTTTGGCTTACCGGAAGACCCCGACGGGTTTGTTTTAGGTGATCGAACCTCACCCGCAACGCGCACGTGTTTGGAACACGTTAATAATATTGGTAAAGGTTTTGTGGAGATAACGTTTGTGGATTACTGTGGAAGATCGTGGATTGATCTCATTTTCTTGGTTTCGTTATATCTCTCTCTCATTGGCTGGCCTGATCAGACGAACTTTCCTGATCAGTGCCTAGATACTGAATAAGTGTCGACCCCAACCCGTTCTCCGGTGAAAATTTCCACCCGAGGACACCCCCCGTCTCGAGAAGGTCAAACCCTCCGACCTGATCAAGATCATCCTTTTCGTCACCGAGTCCACCTAAGTGAGTGTAATCAGCCCCGATCAACGGGTACACAAGGTGAGATGAAGTTACACATAGATCCTGACGAGCATGAAGACCGGCCAGATGACCGGGGGGATCAGATCAGTCACCACAGTGGTGATTCATCTGATTCCGATGCTGATCAGGATCGACGGAGTACCCCCTCCGATAGTTGGTCGTCCGGGCCAGTGGGTATCCGGATTCCGCCCCAGACTTCGGTCATGGATTTGGAAATCGGCTCCACCACACATTAGTGAACTGGGCATGCGTGCCATAGCGATCAAAGATCAGTCGGCCAAGCTTTTCATACTCCTTGCCATTGTCAGATTGTAGTCTTGTCACTTCTGGATCATATTGGCTCAACTGTGTCTCTAGAAGACCGATTTCAGTGTTGAATCGATTCTTCGCTGCCTTGCGGAACTGCTCATAGCACTCATAGAGTTCTGACTTTCGTCTAACGACAAACAGAACCATAAAACGGGTGTAGTCATCAATAAATGTAATAAAGTAATGAGCACCACTAAGACTAGGATAGGGCAGTGGACCATTAATGTCAAAATGAACTTTTTGAAGAGGGGCTTTAGCACGTTCAATATGTTTATTATTAAACGGAGCCCGATGGGCTTTAGCAAAGATACAAGATGGACAGAAGTACTGCTGTATTGATGAAGCTTGGGTAAAATCCAAAGCTAGAGCCGCGTGGGTCCTAGACATCGTCTGCATCATACGAAAATTGGGATGACCAAGGCGTTTGTGCCATAAGAGTACAGTAGGGTCCATACCTGTTGGGGCTACGAGAGCATTGGCGGGCTTAGTAGCTTCCGCAGTGACTAGTGCCTGTTGCGCCTGTGGTAGCGTCTTGTCAGGTAGCGTAGCGCGTAGTTGGAATAAGTCCATCGTGCTAGCAAGCCTGGCGTGTAGCTTGAAGCTTTTGCCGAAAAAGAACGTGCACTTGGATGGACCGTTAAATGTAACACGGAAGTCGGCTTTCAGCATCTGCACGATAGAAAGCGGGTTGAACTTCATGGCGGGGACGTAAAGTACGTCAGGGAGCACGAGCGTGCGTGTCAATCTCTTTGAGTCCTCGACCCGAAGCTCCACATCACCGATGCCTCCTATCGGCAGTTGCTTCTTGCCGCCCACTGTGATGGTGCCCGTTAGGGGATGAATTTCCCGGAACCAGGCATCTTGATACGCGGTATGACGAGAGCAGCCAGAGTCCACCGTCCACGTAGGATCTAGCGGCTCGGCGCTGGTGGCGGATAGGCCAATCGCTGTCGTGTCAGCCGTATAGGCAATGAGTCCAGACTCGCGAGTTCGATATTGAAACTTGCGTTGATGCTCATTGATATCAACTGGGTTTCCAAAACGATCGAACACGTCAAGAGTCTTCCACGACGAGTCTGGGCGAGAGGTGCTGGTTAGTCGCTGATTGAACCGGTTTCGACTGTTATCCCTCGATGGACGGGGTTTCTTTGCCGGAGGCCGCTCATCACGATGATTTTGGGCATTGTCACAACGCGGCTGGCGCTCGATGACTGCAAAGTTTGCTGGGAGGACAGTGCCTTCTTTAACGGACCCCATACGAAGATCCTTTTGTAGCACACGGCAGTCACGGATCGCATGGTTGGAGCGCTGACAGTAAGCGCAACCCCGAGACATGCGTGACGGATCGTCCGTCCCATCGGGGTGATTTTGGACCACGCGAAGTGCCGTCTCGCTTGACGTCACCAGCGTTTCGGGCGTTCCCTTCTCGATGACGTACTTGCGCTTGGCAAAGTCATCCAATACCTTCCGTTCGATATTCGTTTTTAGGTCGGTGTAGGGGGTAAACTTTTTGCTGCCCTTCCAGATAGCGAGGTCGGGCTTCCACGAGAAAGGCATGGCATGATACAGATAGAGCGACTTTTGCTCGTCTGTCATCACAATGCCAGTAGCTTTGGCGGCTGACTTGAGCGCCCGCTCAAACTCGAGGAAAAATCCCATCAAGTCAGTGCCCTCATCGTACTTTATTGTCATCAAATAGTGATTGATGTAGTACGGGTCAGCGTGTGCCGTGGAGCTTTCGTAGCGGTCACGTAGCGTCTGGTAGATCGCATACGCTGACTTACAGCCTTCCACGAGTAGCACATGCGAGTCATCGATCGTAGCGATCAGAAACGACCTCGTCTTCCGCTCCCGGCGATGTGCGCTGGGCTTGCGCCTCTTACGCGTCTTTCGGGTGCGGCGAGCACGTAGCTTCGCCTGCTTCAGCCTTCATTTGTGCTCGGAGTTTAATCCGGCGTCTTTCAGCTTCGCGCTTCGTTTCCGCGAGCAATCACGGGGAGGTTCGACTCAGACACAGGCGTCTTCTTGGTCGGGCGGGCGGGAGAATTTTCATCAGCCTTCGCCTTCTCCTCGGATAAACTTGCAGACGGCGGCTCGGAGAAAACAGCGTCGTCTGCTGGTGCTTGGGGCGCGACAGCATCGTCATCAGAGGGCGGATTGGACGATGCGTCGGAGGGGGCATCAGCATCAGCAGCGGCCTCGCGGTGGCGGTGAGCCACGCGCACGTCAGGGGACTTGGGCAGGGTGGGCGTATCACTTTCGGAGTCCAAGTCCGAGTCGCTGGTCCCATCGTAGTCCTCTTGGTCGATGAAGCCTAGCAGGCCTTGACCGTCGAGAGCAGCGCACACGCGCGCATTCCACACAGCGAAGTTGGGTCCGTTCAGCCTTGGAAATTCTTGCGTTGATCCCCCTAACGTTGGGCTCATAACCTGTCGAGACAATGGAGACTCGGCGTTGCAGATTCGGAAGAAGGGGAGAAGAAGATCACGAAGGAAGAACGTAGTTAGCGTAAAATGTAAAAGGAAAAAGGAAAAGTGTATTAAATTAAGTAAACGTGGCGCTCTATGAGCGCTGAGTGGTTTGTGACCATTAGTTTAGGACAGAGAGGAAAAGTATGAATAAAACCTTTCTAGGAGAATAATATAGACAATTTAGGAGTTTACACTGTATCTGTCATACTGGCTATAAGGGGCATTCTTAACGGGGTCACGGGTCATGACCCCAAAAAATTTACGGATTTTCATTGGTTAATTCAGAGAAGGGGTGGGGGTGCTGTTGTTTTTGGCTGTGACCCGTGACCCGAAGGTGGGGTCATGACGGGGAAGTCTATATCCAACTTACGTTTTGGCTAAATCCAACTTTTGAGTCATCAAGGGTTAGGGTTGCACCAAAACCCGTACCTCTTTTCCCAACCTTTGTACCCGTTACATGGTACACGCTATTGTTGAACCAGGCCATACTTTGCACGATTGGCAAGCTTTTCTTGTCGGCGACGAGTTTACTCCAGGATTGTTGCCTTATAAAAAGAAAGCAGAGGCAAGAGCACTGCTCTGATCGGTTAAAGCTAAACGTATTTCAGCATCATATCCAATAACTGTATTGCGATCTTCTGCAAAGTGTTTCGAAGTAAATGAGCAGGTTCAGCTTTTAGGGCGTCGACGATACGCCAGGTACGATCGATAGAGATCTTTTATATAACTACAAGAAAGAAGCCGTCGTTGATTGATGTATTGTTTTAGTATTTCTAACACAAGGTGATTGGGTCAGTGTCTATCTCGTACTATGCTCGGCAATGCAAAATATTTATGGTAAGATTTCATTTTAGCACGAATCCTTCTCGTTTTGTAGCTTCTCAATTTTATCGTTTCATGTAGATACTCTGCTCGTTCGTTGTGTTTAAATAGAGAAGAATTGCATCCCTTGGGAATGTTTACTTGTGCCAGAAGTAAACATTCACAAAGGAATACACGAAGAATTACATCCGTTTGTAGTGTTTACTTCTTACACAAGTACACATTCCCATATCTTCTTTCTTTAAACAACGAGCGAGTCAAGTATCTTCACGAAACGATAAACTGAGAGAAACATAATGAGCAACGTGTGAAAAGTTAAGACATCAACCAATTCTTTGGGTGGAACTACACTTTTTTGGTCCTAACCATTTTTGGCAGCCCTGGCAAATTTTTGGGTAAAATTACACTATTTTGGCCCTAACCATTTTTGGGGACCCTAACCCTTGATGACTCAAAAGTTGGATTTAGCCAAAATGCGAGTTGGATATAGACTCCCCCGGTCATGACCCACCCCGAGGTGGGTCATGACCCCACCGGAGTCTAAATTGCTAATGGCAACGTATACACACTTTCCGGTCACTTGCCGGAGCCGTTTTCGAGCTACTTTCACGCAAGGTCCAATTACAACTTCTAGCTGTCAATGCTGGGCATCAGAATTGACATGGCGTAAATAAAATAGATGTATACTAAAGGGACCACTATGAGTCATGTTTGCTTACTGCAATCACACGTTAGTTGCGGGCATTAAACTTTTATATCAACCAATTGATCTACTGCCTTGCAATTGGAGATCAGACATAGGTTGTATGTGCCGATTTCAACACTCTTCATGTTAGGGCTGTCTTTCGTTGTGATTTTCTACAACAATGGGTCATAACCCTCTTAGGAATGCATTTGAAACCCACATCTAGTTTCAAAACATATGGTCCCGTGGCCCGCGGATTATGACCCCGTTAAGAATGCCTGACTTCGACAGACGTACAGTACTTCACTAGTCGCATTCTGTGTTTACTGTACTCTCGTCTATCGTCGAAAGAAGGCACAAACAGCCTAATTTCCATTTCAATCTTCTTACGTGAGTGTGGATTTCAGTGTTCCAGCCATCAGTTGCTGACGAGTATATTCCCATAACACCAACGCTCCACTCACATGCACATTAAGTGACCGCACAAGCCCAAATTGTGGAATTTCCACACAGACATCCACAAGCTGCAAAAGCGCGACGGGAATGCCTTCTTTCTCTCGTCCTAAGACCACGACGACTTTCTTCGGGAGTGAATAATTCGTCAGACTTACACTTGACGCCGTCTGTTCCACTGCGACAATTGTGTACCCTTCCTTTTTCCAACAATGTATTGCTTGCGCTAACGCGTCACCATGTGGTCGAATTTCAGCCAATGGCATCCACTTGTGAGCGGTCGCACTCACACTAGCAAATGTCGCATCCTGTTCCGTCTGACGAAGATTTGGGACAATCAGTTTCTGAGCATTGAAAATTTCACATGTTCGGGCTAATCCTGCTAAATTCGGGATTTTATCCACTAAAGTGGCACACACAATAATTGGTTGCCGAGGACGTTCCCGAGCGTTAAGGGACTCGCCATGCCGCGAAAGATCAACATTCCCGCGCATTTCAGCAGGTAAATCAGTGTCGTCAAGTAACAAGGCGGTGGTATCGATTTTACGCTGTACAGTCGGAAATGTTTTGGTCGCGGAGGATAATATCCTACTGCCAGTAGTAGTACTCTCTTGGGATAAATGGGGCGTAAAATTTTCAAGTTGATACTGCGCGTATAATTTATCCATGGAATCTTTAAATTCTTCACTAAACCGAAGCATTTCAGTTCGAGGCAATAGCTCTCCCAATTCGTTCATGAAACCGGAAGAGAGAATGCCAAGGAATGAGCTTTCGTAATCCGGATGAAAAGTCTCTAACTGCCGGGCTTGTCGTCGTAACATTCGTTTGCATTCCTTATTGTCACTTAGATAACGAGCGGTCCCTTGTAAGAAGCAAAGACCAGCTGGATTCTGAGCGCTCGGAAGCTGATGAAGATAGCGAGGAAGAAGTTTCGCAACTAAATATTGCGTCAACACACGAGTGTATCCATGGGACGAATTTAACCAAACAAACATCGTTTCGAGCAGACTCCCATCTTCCGTATTGAGATTTTTTTCATCTAAATTATGATGAATAAGATAAGTTGCCACCAGCATCATCGACGCAGCAACTTGTGGCATTAGGTTTGGCTCCCGTAGCATTGGAAGCAAAATACCTGTGCAGAGGTCACGAGGAAATTTCGTTGCTAACCGCATGCCAAAAAGCTCCATATAATACCGGACACTGGGTAATTGGGGGACGGCAAAGGCCGTTTGAAGCGACGAGAGCAGTATAGTGAATGTTGATTGCGTAATATACGCACTAATAACGCATAACGCTTGCCAAGAGCGTAATTTCTTTCCATATCCATCACTATTAATCATGTGTTGCTTTTGCCACTCAGGAGACACATTAAGCTGAACAAGCTTTGTGAATAAGGCATCCATGAGTTTTTGCGTGTCGGCCTTGGCATCGAGTGCGATATTATCCAGAAAATTTAACAGTACGAGCCTCACAAACCGATCTTTTACACTACTTGTAATTGCTGGTTCTTGATTACCATCGCTGATAGGATAAAATCCTGGCATTATTTCTTGATTCATGGTCAATTGTTCTTTTTCATCGATCACTGGTTCTTTGTATAGTAGCAATTGAACAAACTCATCGATAAACGAAAGAGCTGAAGACGGATGGGCCCGCCAGATTTGGCATAACCGACAGGTTAGGTGAAAAATGACATTCGGACGATTCCGTGAGCCAAAGCGGATGAATTCGGCAGTCCAGTGCTTCATCGTTTTATTCAGTTCAGCACGTGATAGAAAAACTGGTTGAAACATTGCAATAATCACCGCTCGGGTCAGTGCATCCGGCTTGGCTTTACTATCGGCATACGTTGTCCAAAGTATCTCCAATATATTGGTTATTGTCTCTATACCATGTAATCCATTGGCGATCGAAACTGCCACTTGTGAGAGTACAAGAGACAATACGTTAACCATATGAAGTAACGACAGTGGATTTAATCCAGCCGTAGGAAGAGCCTCGACACAAATAGTAAAAATAGAGTGTAACAGTTGCGTGTCAATAAATGCCGACGCTTCCATGACACTAACAAGTAGCTGCCATTTTGTAGCACCCAAGTGAATGGCGTATTTTGTCTCCATTATTCCACCATCTCGTCGACTGGTATCCAGTGTCAATAATAGTGGAAGAATCCGATGACTTTGTAACGTTTCTAAAGAGTCGACGAGAGCCGGATTAAATCCAATAATGGATAAAATTTTCGTAACAAACGCCACGTCAAAAAGTGAAAATTCCGCTGCTCTTGTTAAAATCGTCTTGAGTTTCTCACAAAGTGTATCGACTTGGGACAGTTCTTGCCACTCCCCCGTGGTATTCATTATATGAGTACTTATTTGAGCGAGAACAAACGCCGCCGACTCGACGAGATCTGCCATATCTTCTTTCTCGGCCCCTTCAACTTGGAGCTTGTTAGATACTTTCTCTAACCAGCAATGGATTATATCCATAGCTAATTGAAACAACAAATGACAATTCATTTCTCCTGTATAGACACATTCCCGCTCAAACGAAAACGTAATCTTCTGTGATGACATCAGGGTACAAATATCCACAACTTCTTGAACTTGTTCTTCAAGTTTAGCCACTAACCGCACCAGTCGCGCATCGTCTCGCTCGTTTTCCCCTATTTTTGACAACATCTCACTAAGTGGTGTCCGTACCACCACTTTAGTCACTATTTCGTCAGCATTAATTTCAGCTGTTAAAAAAAGCCAAAGTCTCGCCAACTGTGTTGGTGTTAATATCCCATGCTCTGTGTTTCCTTTAGAAACATACGATTGAAGAGCAGAACTGATTCCTTCTGTCAAAATAGTCGACGACTTGTCACAATGTAGCCATGTCAACATCTGCAACCAGATCGCTCCCTTCTCAGCGACAAAAGTTCGAATGGGAAAAAGGCCCACTATCCGGGCAATTAACGACAACGGAAGGTCGGACGCGTTCACAAAGTCGTTGGTTAGAGCAAAAGTCAACGCCCGCAGCATTTTTGACCGTATCGCTTGCGAATACGATGGCATTACATGGACGTCAAAAATGACCCAAAGTCGATGAATCCCTTTGGCACTTAACCGTGTTAAAATTGGACTCGTTTGGTGGAATGGAACCGATTCAAAGACTTGCAAGAGACTTATAAGCGCTTCAGGGGAATGATTTCCAGTGTCTTGGCCATAGATGGCTGCTTCCATAGCCAGAACATAGTCATCAAGTGAAATCGTCGTTTTCTCGGAAGCGTTTGGAACTTGAACTTGAAACGCAAGAAACAACGCGAGAAACGTCGTGACGCGAGACTGGAACTGCATGCGATGCGTGGGCTTAAACAGGGCTGGATCATTGCACAGACGCATGAAATCGTCGAGTATAAAGCGCTGGAACGCACGAGAACAGGCATAGGAAGAGATGGAAGCGTCAGTAATGTCTTTATCGTGCCAGATGGCAACACATGTGTCGATAAACTTTGAAAGAAAGACGCGCTTGGTGGCGGGATTCTCGTGCGTAAACAAACGCAAAAGTAAACTTTGTACCCATTCAAATGTGAGCTCAAGCGGCTTTTCTTCTTCTTCTTCTTCTTTTTCTTTTCGTTTCGAATCGTTTTGATCAACGATGAAATGGGTGGTTAAAATCTCGATAATCTGTGGCCACACTTGGTCAAGTAAATGCGGTTCTTGATGGAATTGGACGACGTCGGAAACAGCGAGAAACGTTTGCCATGTCGAAAAAAAATCACTTGATTTAGACGATGGAAAAAAGGAAAAAGCTCGTTTCAAAATCTCGAGCGCTTGTTTCCGGACCAAAGTGTCTTGATGACGTAAACACGTGCACAAAATTGTCTGGAGTTGGGTCTCTGCAAGGAATGTTGACGGCGCTTTTGGGATCAGAACGTGAATCAGATAGAGCAATTCGTGAGGCGATGTCGTATCGTCATAAACATTGCTGACCCGTTCGAGTAATTCTTGACATTGGGTTTTGACCGTTAGGCGATCATTTTTAACATGGATTAAATCGGGGACAATGTGGACCACCACGGCCCGTAGAAACGCAGGCTCTTGTTTCCATCTTTTCAATGCGGATAAGCAAATGGCCATGGCAGTGGTTTCGACTTCTTTTACCTTGAGTTGCACTAACATTGCCAGTAACCGACATAGAGAGTCATAACTGAGAGTGGATTTTATCGCCTCGTCATGTGGACTGAAAAGCTCTTGTAGACAATGTAACAGCTCGACTCGAGTCGTTTCACTTCGCTCGTTCTGGAACAGTGTCTGAAAGATCCTTAATGTCATATGGTGGAGGGAAGAAAAGTGCTGGAACTGCACAACAGGTAGCAACACTGGATACACAACGGGCAAAAGACGTGTCACGGACTCGTCCGACCTGTGACTCGACTCGAAATATCGCTCCATGAATACGGCCGCTGAGACAAATTGAAAGAGGAGACGCGTCAGAGCGTTGGAACCGTCTTGTAACGTCGGTAACGGTGTCAAGAAGGTCACGAACTGTGCCGCATCATTTTCAAACAACTCGTTTAGCTGGTTATCGTTGAGTGCGAGGCCTAGTGCTACCAGCTCAAACTGGGTTTCCATTTCCACTATACTCAACTCATGTCCTTGGTGATGCAGCTCGGTATAATGTTGCCAACGTGTCCAGGCATTTGCGACTGCAATCGCAGCTTCACTAGCCATCACAGTTGCCACTAAAATGACAGGTGATCCGTAACACTCTACCGTAGTCCACGTAACATGGAGAATTGTCAAACCACATAATAAGTACGGTACTACTCTTATGTGGTTTGGCAATATTATGGCAAAATACCACTGAAATGCGGATAAGAAAACTCGAACTTGATGAGTTATCTAGATTTCTAGGGTTATTGCGCAACAGCTTAGAGTCTCCATGATCCCAAGACTGTAGGTTAGCGCTACTGCGTTCCCGTGTTACTCAGCTGTCTGCGGCTGAGAACTGGCATTGCTGCTGATTGTCTCGCAAGAGCATAGATAGTGCAAGTATATGTGTGTTTGTCGTGGCACATCGTTTAACTCGTAGCCGTAGGATGACCTTCGAAGAAACGAATGGCACCGGATCCTTCATGTAAAAAGTGTACGCACCAATGAAGTATAGATATTTCAGGAAAACGGTGCCGAGTGAGGTATCTAAACGACTCATCGGCTCGTAAAATTTATCTGGCTGATATATCTTCTCTACAGCCAGTGTGAATTAAGTGTGTCGAGTCTAGATGTGAGTTAAGGTCAGCCGCGACCAACGACACCAGCGCCCAGCAGCTCAGGAGACGTGGCGGGAGGACGACTTTTGGTCGCGTTTACCAGGAGTGTCGGTGCCTCCAACAAGAGGCGCACCGGGAGGAAGATAATCTTACATGGTCCCAGCATCTGTTTGGCCACTATGTCAGCCCTGTTGACGACAATGTGGACGACAACGACACTATGACGATTAGCTTTTTTGTGGCAGAACTCGGCCCGCCCGTGCCAGTGACAATGATTGATCTGACCGTTCGGGAAATCCAAACAGTACAGTACTCCACAATCTTCCACAGAAAGCCAAAACTTCACCTCCCTTTCCAATACAACTTAACCGTTACTGAATTCGAGATTCTGTGGAGTTACGTTGAAGCTGACCTCGTGTATCAATGGACGCATGGTCGTGGTCGACGCAGAAGGTGACAGCGAAGGATATAAGCGTGTTGAAGCACTTCAATAAGTGGTAAAATCACGCAGCCGACTTTCGCCAGCAGTCGGCAGTATTCGAGCGCATGTGGTCGAAAATGATTCGTATCGTTGAGCCACTTCATACCAGGCATCTCATCGGCGAGCCAAGCATGTCAACAACACAGACATTTGCAAACTATTATTACGCAATTTACGTGACAGATGTGAAATTCCAGCAGGGCAAACCGTCCCACCGGAACGTTTTGGACGCCAAGCAGTATATTCGTTCAAGCACAGTCAATATTGTTACAAGTTTAAGTACTCGGTGGACGCACATGAAGGTAGCGTCAACGTCACAAGGGGTTCAAGGCCGAGCTAACGATCTTCGAGGATTATCTGGATGTATGCTGACGAAGGCTCCGCACGATCAGGATCTGCAGGACCGCGGTGAAGGAACTCTTCGATGCCCCACGTACGGGGTGGTTCTTGTTGACAAGGGACATCAACGGCTTCAAGACAAGATTCGTCCGATTAAGCCAAAGAAGTAACCACGGAACGGAACATTATCAATAGGCGGTATCGAACGCAATCGACGCGTTTCAATTGATCGCGTCAATGTTTTTTAGAACTTTTTCGGCCGTCTCGGCATGCTGTTCATGATCATGTACAACAAGTGGACTCTCCTGAAGAAAAAGTGCGACCCAATCTTGTGATTGTGCGTCGCACTAACAAAATTCCATATTTCATTTAATTGTTTCCGTACAAACGACTAGATGAATCGTTCGACTACCACCGGACGCTCGCGCGATACGCGTCACAAGCTCTCTCGACCCAACAGCGCCGTGTCCAGAACAATGAAGCAGCTATGAATCGGCATTGCGACAGAACGAGAGCCGCGTGAGCATCTTTTTGGCATATGCGAACGCCAGATAAGTCATCCAACGAATGCATCCAACGGCCGGCTGTCCATGTCACCACAAACGCTTCAATTTGAAGAGGAGTCCCAGGCCTTCTAGAAAGTAGGCAGATCACTTAACCTACCGACAAAATCAAATTTCATACTTTGACTAGGTACATCTGTAGTGAGGTTCTTCTCTATCATCAGATTCCATTTTCCAGGTCGTGCTTGCAATATTTGAAAAGATATCATTTCACCACCTCCAGGCCCCAGTTTCCAATTTTGAATTTAATACTTCAGAAAACCATCATGATTTCAGCGTATTATATGGGGTCTTTCGAACGAGGTTTCTTATGGTTATAGTCTCAAAATGTGCTGCCACATTTTCACATCATATTGATCGACTTGCTACTCCAGTAGTTGAAGCGAAAGGACAAATTTGTGGTGGGGCAGATTTCCAAATCCAAGACAGTCGTTTTCGGTGGAGCCCGGATTCCCACTGGCCCGGACGACCAATAATCAAAGGGTTACTTCGCGAATCTTGGTCAATATCTTGATCGGACAAGTCACCACTAGGGTGAACTGCCCGATCATCCCAGTCTTCCGACCGGTCATCATGCACGACCGAATCCATTTTTAATCTAATCTCACCTTGTGTACGCATTGGTTTCCGGTGGTTGCACTCACTCAGGTGGATGAAAAAGATTTTCCCGATCAGATCGGGATAAGTGACTTGTTCGAGGAGGGGTGTTCCCCGGTGGAAACCTTCACCGAGGGTCGAATTAGGGGTGTACTTAATGCAACGTACCGTATAAGTCGGGTCGGGATACTTCGACCGGACCAGCCAATAACGAGAGATCTTAAAGGTACGTAAGCATATATAATCACGATCTTCCACAGTAAACCACTTGGTTATCTACGATACATTTCCAGTTAATTTAAAACACGCGGACGTTAGGGGTGACAATAGAATAATCCAGTACAATCCCGTCAGGGGATTTCCAGTGATCCAAAGTGCGTCAGTGCGCGTCTCAACCGGGAATAAGCTGAGCTACAGGGGACCTTGCTAACCCTGTACTCCCAATGATCGCCGACACGTGGCGGAGCGGTTCTTTATTTTGGGGGTCTATTATATTCTATTATTAAATATGTAAAAACCCAATACTAAGTGTACCGTACACCAACCTATGTGACTTACCCATATTCCGAGCTTGATCATCCCATCACATGATTGGCCAATTTTTCCTTCAACCAGTCTTCATAATAATCCGACTTCCTTTGCAGCCTTTGTAATCATTCACGATCGGGTCACCCATGCTGACCCCGAACCTGTCCTTGGAGCCGACATGGACCTGACATTTCCAACCACCAATGCTACGTGGTCTGGTAACCAACAATTTCTTTTAACTCCAATAGTGGTTTGCCAGTGTTCCCGATCGGCCGCAACGTCCATAGCGCAGGATCGGTAGGGTAAATTGGTCGGCCATAGTTATTAACCGGTCCGACCGGTTCAAATCACTCGAAACATCCAAGTCCAGCCATAGTACTATCCAAAAGACATAACCAAACCAGACTTTGGGCTAATCCACAATCGGGATCCGTTGATGTATCTCAACTGATATTGGCTCTTGGGTCGACCCGATCCGACATTTAACCAACCATGGGTAGTCGTGTAACTTAGCTGATCCACGCCAAACAAATAACCCATGATCCGGTATAACAACGGTGAATCCCATACTTTTCCACATATTTTCCACTTGATTCCGTTATCGCATGCACCTTTCCAGGTTGGGTTGACTCGTCCCACATGCCAACCGCCACTTCCTGTAATGGCTGATCACGTGACCATCCAATCAGCGAAGCGGTGTGGACCACTCATATATGTATCCTTAAAATCCGCTTTACCACAGCCGCTCTGAGCCTGATATCAACCGGACAACGGCAGCGGTCCGACTCACCTCATATCAACTTTTTACGGCTCACAAGCATGAGTGCTCCAGCTCTTTCTCCCGATTCTGCTACGGCCCCTCCTTACTTCCGCTCAGTATACGTCCAGCCACTTCAATGACCGCGATCATAACCGACCCTCGTACGGACCCGATGGTTACCCGGTCCTTCTCGGGTCGGTCTCTTCATCGCTTTTAGCAACTGTCATTCTTAGTTGAGGGGGTCAACTCACTTTCCTTGGGTGCGGCGGATGCCGGTCGTCTACGAGAAGGTCTATATGCTCTGGTCAAGGGGCTGACCTCGCTGACTACGACAGGTTAAACACTCCGAGCCCAACTTGCTGCCCAGCGCGTCGAAATCGAACGACAGACACGTGATATCGAATACCTTCAGTCGATATCCCACCAGGTCGCGGTCGCTAAATTTCAGGCTCGTGTTTCTGCTAGTTGTCTCGAAATTTTACACCGAGATTACGACCGACTCAACGATACTCACGCCAATCTGGTTCAGAGTCGGTCGGAATGGAAAATGAAATTCAAGTTTTGACCGCCGAACGTAATCGGTTATCCGACGTAGTCGACCTTGCGAAAGCGCAGGTATCAGAAGAAGTTGCGCAAACCGCCACGGTCAGCTCTCTGCAATCGACCATTCAAGTCTTATGTGCTACCGTTCACGATGGAGGTACATACCAATCCACGCTGTTGATTCCCATAAGAGTACGGATCGTCTTTTGTTTCCTTTATTTAGAACGACAGATCGAAAACCTACAGAAGTCGATGGCCGTGATGATGAGTCGTTTAAACGACTTGAAGCTCATCACCAGGCTCATGAACGACTTATACAGGAGAAGACGCTCGCAACTCAGGAGGTGGTCCGCCTTGAAGAGCAACTCCTTCATACCGAGGAGCAAGTCGACTTACTTTCGACTCAGCTCTCGAATTCACGAGCCGATCGGTCTGGATTACAAAAACGTCTGCGTTAATCCCGGAAGGAAGTTGAGGACAGCCGGTAGGAGCTGGCTCTTGCCCCGATCAAGCTTCAAGACCTGAAGTTAGACGAACACAACTGGACCCGCCGACTTCTTAAGATGTAGAACCAGCTGTATCAAGTTGGAAAAAGTGGAAAGCTTTCAACGCCTACTCGACTTTAGTGCATGAGACTTTGGACAGTCTGCCTGGGTTAGCCGGGTTCTCGCTTCTCAACCCAGTGACACTTCCGATCAGGAGTCCGATATAAGTCGGTCCAAGGACCACCCGGTTGTTGGTTGGTGCCGGACCTGGTCAAGCTCCGGCCGGCCAATAAGCTTTGCCTCTTCCACTTCGATAGGCCCCCCAGACGCTCCAAATCTTGTGCTGTCCGCCCCTACCACTAACAAGCGGAGTAGCACTTTGTAGGGCGTCATGTTTTTTTGCATTCGATTTCGTTGGACTTCTGTTGATTATATAGACCGCATATTGGATCGCGTCGCCCCAAAAAGATAGATTTAGTTCACACAAAAACAATTGTCCTGTGCATCCTTTTTGCTTTGCCGTTACCAAATGATTGTTTGCTTCACTTAACTTCTGCCAAGCGTCAGCGTTTAGTGAATAGTGGATTATTCCCTGATTCGGACTCCGATGGTTCCGCTGACAAAGAGGAGCAGACCCTAACCGCTCTGGTCAAGTCACGGACCATCGGTCGACAAGCTTCGAAACCGGGGTCGGCAGATCAGGTTTTGTCTGATGATCAGGTGGTTGACCTACAAAATGAAAGCAAGGTCGACTTAGAGGAGAAACGACTTGCTCTTGAGGGGAGAGCCAGTTCTCGAACGACCGCTCCCCAATCCACTAGTCAAGTTCCGCTTTAGCCAAGTTCTGACCCGGCTTCTATCCCAGGGTCAACTTCGTCTCAGCCCGACCCCGGGTCAGCTTCTGTTCCCATTCCGACTTTTCCCAAGTCGGACGCCGGTTTTGACTCTACTGGTCCATTCGCGGATCTTTGGTACGCTGTGCAAGTCGAAATGAACTTGGCATAGATAGAGGCCCGTAAGCCTTGGATCCCCAACCAGTCACTTCGGGAGTTTTGGAACAGAAGAAGAAATTAGTTTCCCGACTTTGGTGTTGACCTGGTCAGTGGATCTTCCCGGCCAGGTCGCCAGTGCCTCGCAAGGACGATTGGAACCCGAACCTGATTGCGTATTCTGCTTTGGAAATTACGTTTGATTCCAAGCCTTGGGAAGTCCTGCTGAATCCCATGACCCAGTTGCGCTTTCCCAGCCGACCATGGTACGATTTTGGACCCTTAAGCCGCGGAACATGCTATGGCGATATGGGAGTCAACCCATCAGCTGTATATTTCCAAGAAAATGCGTAGTGACGAGCGGATGGCGATATATATCACGATGCACGCAAGCGTGATCGAAGTCGGGCCAGTTCGGCTTGGGCTTCGATCTGTGATTATATCGTGGCCGGTATATTAGCCAAGGAGTGTGACCCCGATGTCTTCTTGCTCCCTTCTAAGCTGCATCCACTTCGTTGGGTTGAACTTAAGGGACTTTTGCCGGATACCAGTGACTAGTATCCCGGATACGGATGCCAGTCGCCGGTCAGCACACGGCATGATGCGCTGACCATGGTCGATCTCCAGGATCCGTGGTGAAACCAGTACCGCAACGATCCCGATCCCTGTGCCACCCTGGACTTCAAGTTCCTCACCTGCGCCACAAGTATGGACTTTAATCATCGTGATAGCCGGTGGACATCCGTTCATCTTTTAATTTTAATTTATTAATACATCAGGACCGCCATTATCCATTCCTTTCTCAATATTCAATAGCTCTATTTCAACCTTCGTCACTGGTTCATTATGCATATATGTAATTACGATAAACACAAAAGTATGTGATCCATCGTTGCCAACTGGGTCGGTTCTGACCGAGTCGACTTTGGCTGGATCGGTTCCGCCTAGTCGGTTCGCCGACAAATGCCTGTCGACCTAGTCTATTTTGGGATTCCCAACTTCTTCGTAAGTATGAATGCATTACGTCTTATGCGTTCACGCTCGAGCTCCCGCAGCAATGATCCACAATTAAGATCTCGTTCTCCCACTTAAGTCGGATCGTCATTTCCTTTTCGACGAACTAGGAACTCATGATGCGTCTGACCCTACCGTGTTTTCTTACTCGATCGGTATCCATGATCTTTTCCACTTCGTATTCATCCTGATCGAGATGCCTTTTCCAGCTATCCTCCGGCAAAAGTGCTTCATCGAAGCCGAACCTTGGCTGGTCTTCCGCTGAACACAATGTCTTCCGTCGATCAGATTATTCCTTGACTAACTTCAATTTCGATATATGGACGATAGGAAATGCCCCGTTATCAGTATCTGTTGCGATCGGGCGAGTGACATGGTCACCGATCCACTCAGCGGCACGAACAAGGTCCATGCTACATATGGGCCAACTTCCTGGCATACCCTTCTTTCACCCGATCCAGATAGAGCCAGACCCTTGATCCCGGTTAATGTTATGTAGACCGGCCTGATTATTGATCTGGTCGGCTCTCTCTTGGATCGCTTTTCTAAGTCACTCGTTGACCTGTTCTCGTTCATGTTGATAATGATATTGGAGTACCGTCGGGCCTCGCGATCATGACTTCTGGCACACCCGACCGGGATCGTGGCTTCGATTGTCGAACGTCGATCCCATCCGTAGCCAGATAGAACGGGTTGTCACCTGTGACCCGATCGAATGAAGAATTCAGCGGAAACACCTTTCTGCATATTCATCCCAGACCTGCTGCGCCGGATTGGCAATATACATTTTGATCGCCCTCGTTAGCGTTTGCACCATCCGTTCGGCTTGCCCGTTCGCCTGTGGCCGGTAAGCCACCTTTGCGCTCTGTTTCTGACCCAACATCCGATTAAACGATCGGAAGACTTCGGTCATAAAACTAGGTTCGCGATCATGTCGGATCACCTCACTCGCACCGAATCGCCTAAAATCACATTCTTCGTAACTTTGGGCGACTTATTGAGCTGTTCGAATAGACCCGGCCTTAGCGATCACCAGGCCCTAAACAATTCGGTCCAGATCAGCAGTTCGCTATTACCATTATACAATTTTGGTAAAGAGGGGATGTGATCCATCGCTATCACCTGAAAGTGGTATGTCGCCAGGATATTTCCAGGTGACCGGCCTCGTATGATCGGCATACCCTTCCCGGTTTTGCTATCCATACAAGTTTCGACAAATTTTGTACGCTCCGGTATAGTCCTCTCCAGTGTAAATGCTTGCGAATCTTATGGTATGTCCGACCGACACCTTGATGACAACCTCCAAAACTAACATGATAATGGTGTAATATGTCGGCCTGTAAGATATGATAATGGTGTAAAATGTCCGTATGTAAGGTTCCAGGGATAAATAACGTCGCCGATAGGTCACAATCGACATCCGCTCGGTCGGTCTCACAATAGTAGAAAAGGAGGCCATTCTCGTCCACTTCATTGCTTGAAGCGACTTTGATGCAGTTCTTTGCTTCATTCTGACTTAACTTTTCCAGGTCTCCAATTTCAAATCTACAATCCATTTTCTTTGTCTTGAGCTTAACGAATCCTCTCGACCCGCAACCGGTGCACTATTCCTTCGCTTACCCTTTCTCTCTTAATCGGTCTGCGGGGTGCCGATCGAGTTCACGACCTGGTCGTTATCATCACCTGCACCGGTCTTCCTCCATCATCCGGTCGGATCAGCTCGGGTAACCTATTGTTCTCGACTAATTCGGCCAATATCGAATTCTCAGTGATCGTCAACCCGATCTGATTACGCATGGCCAGGGTCGCCAAGTAATCGCCGCTCCGATTCCAGTCCCGTTTCACAAGCAAAAGGTCATGGTCGGGCCATTCTTGTAGGACTTTCATTCCAGGTCGTTTAACAATTTGAGTCGAGGCGCCTTGCAGTCGATCTATACGGTGATCTGTCTCATCACAAGATTTGAATCTCCACGAATGATTATTCTTCTCTTTCTTTGTATGTTAAGGAGAATCAGACCGAGCAGCAGGCCCTGATATTTGGCTTTGTTGACCGTGATACCAGGCGTATAGTCCGAGGCGGCAGATATGATAGACCATTGGGTAATTTCCACAAGAGATCACCCCGACACCTTTTTAGCACTTGCAGATCCATCAAAACTTATGACGACCAAGTCCTCGTTCGGACCTACAACTGGTGAGGGAAGCGTGATCGTCTCCCTAGATTGTTTCCGGGGATATATCTCGATCAGAGCTTCATCGACCTCTGGCCGTGGTGTTATGTTGGCCGCCAAGGCCCCGAAAATTTTTCCTCGCCCCTGGTACATTTAATAACGTCCAATGACCACCGCGACAACAATGCTGACCATTTCCCCAGTCTCCCATCGATTCCAGATGACGATAATAGCCAAGCCAGAGTAGACTGTCTTGAGAGTACCTTAATCAGTCTGATCGCCAACATGGTATAGCATAAATTTAATATACGTATCAATGCCAATACTTCTTTGTCCACAATGCCATAATTGACATCATTCGGCTTCAACGCCCGACTTGCAAACGTAACCGGGCTGTATACCGCATCATGGTTATGGACCAGGGCAGCCGAATTCACCCAGTTTCTCGCGTATATAATCACAACCGGAACTTTCTCCGGTTCGAAGTGCTAAGAACCGGGGTCGTAACCATCTTCGCCTTCAATATACTAAACGCAACCATAGCACGCTCGATATGGTTCCCTGATCCGGATACAGGTCGGTTAACTGGTAGGTCGGCCTTACAGGTCGACTTTCTGTCCGCCTCCTGATCGGACTTGACCGGTAACGATTCTAATCGGTCGCGTTCTCGCAGCATGTGGTAGTCCACATCTCTCAATTCGAAAATAATATAGCTGCGTACACCGAGAAATCTCTGATGAACCGACTATAATAGTTCAGACTGCCAAGAAAAGATTGCATAACCTTTAACGATCTGGGAAATGGTAAGTTACTGAGTGCCCCAAGATCTTTTGGGTTGACCTCCAGCTCCTGGATCGACACGTTATGACCCAAATAGGCGACTTTGGGTAGACTCCAAAAACTCGCTGATCGACAAACTCACACGTTCACAAGTATCAAGTAGTCGTTCAACCTTGTTACACAGTATACCCCTGATGTAGCCGTGACCAAAATGTCATCTATGTAGGATCGTCTTCCTAACACTGACGGTTTCTGATCCTGCTCGGGCTCACGTTCTGTAAACACATCATAAACCTCAGTGGTTTCTCGATCGGTAGTGATTTGGAAGTAACCATAATCGATCAGCCTCTGATAGATCTGAGGAGCGTTCTTTAATCCGAATGGAATCCGGTTCGATTCAAAGAGGTCAAAAGGTGTGACAAAACCTGATCGGTCATCGATACAATCCAAAAACCACTAGCCGTATCCCAAGAACAGAACCACAAAACCTTATCCAAATCCTCAAGTGGATCATCAATCAGGGGAATCGGATATACCATCAGCTTTGTAAGATTATTGACCAGTCTGTAATCGATACAAAGTCTCATATCGACTCCATTCTTCTTAATCACGATCCCGATCGGGGAAGCCTATGGCGATGACGACGGTCGGATAATTTCCGTAATTAGTAGAACCTTGATCAGGTCGGACAACTTTTCCCGATACTGTGGTGCGACTTTACGGCAACGTTGGGCGATCGTCTTAGCCCCCCCATCAATGTCGCAAACAGTTCCATAAGCGTCAGGGGGTAGGCCATTGCCCTTCCCGATCAACAAATGTCGCCTTTTCCAGATGATTATTCTAAGCTGATCGACCTATTCGGGGGTGTTGAGTTCTGGGTTGCCGACCTTATGTCGCCTTTTCCAGATGATTCTTCTAAGCTGATCGACCTATTCGGGGGTGTTGAGTTCTGGGTTGCCGACCTTTTAGGTCGTCCATGGTGACTTTTACTTCCGGCTCAT
Source organism: Sclerospora graminicola (assembly GCA_001887855.2). NCBI lineage: Eukaryota > Oomycota > Peronosporomycetes > Peronosporales > Peronosporaceae > Sclerospora > Sclerospora graminicola. The sequence goes on along the minus strand of MIQA02004569.1, from coordinate 4,437 downwards.
TAGGTGACATTTCCGGCAAAACAGCCATCGAAAACCAGATGGATGTTTGCCGGAGATGTCACCGAATGTCGTTAATATAATTGTCACCACTTTTATGGATACACACTTTATCGTCCTCCGGATCTATTTCTTCGAGTCCGACCTAACCCGGGGTCGACCTAGACAAGTCATCCGTCTTCTGGTCCGCTTCTGATTTCACTTCGTTTTCAGTAACCATCACTGATCCCTTTCGTTTGATTTCCTCTACCGGTTTGACTTTAGGAAGATGGTCATTATCGTCATCATTCAATTCGGCGGTCACATGTGGTCCGACCATGATAACATACACGATCTTCGGACTTTCTTCGACACTATTTTTTTCGCTGGTCGGCCTTGAAGATGTTTTCCTGACCTGTAACTTAGTAAGAGTGGTATATTCCGTTTTATCTACCAAAGGTGAAGTATTGTCGCCTACCGACCCCTCGCTACTGATCAGGTTGATAGTGGCCTGGTACGCCAGGTTTGCCACTCGGAATATCCAATCGAAACATACCCCATTTGTCGGGGGACTTTGCCCTCAGGCAACCACATCCCTCACTATAACCATATCGTCATGTACAACCAGTGGCCGATCAGAAATATTAGTGAATCTATTATAGCTCGATTTGTCGATCCCTTTAACGAAGATGATACCCCATGTTCACCACGAGCTAATTATAATTTCTGTTGCCGATCGGTCGACCGAATCGCTACCACGCCCGATCGGGCGACCGGAATATTTTCGTACTGACCCATTTTCACCATTTGTATACGGATACCGTCCAGCGGACGCCGACCAGATATAATTCGTCCGGTAGGGTCAGGATTCCATGGAAAAGATCGAGTCGAATACCAGCAGGGACCATATAATCCGTCCCCAGTATAGCATCTTGACCGACCAGCCGGCCGATCCAAGTGCTAAAAATAGTAAGCCAGGAAACCGGCTAAAGTGATTTTGACACGTGATCGGCCTTCCGTCATGTAGGAACTTTCGCCGATCCCGACACATTCTTGTCCCTGGGTATCGTCTGTGCGACATCCAACCTTACGAGCAAAGGCGGAGTCGATAGTTGAGACTTCGGTCCCAGAGTAGTGGTCTTTTCATTATTAATTTTCCCATTGGCTTTCGCCTGTTTGAACCACCTGTCGGGATAGTGATATTTCCAATATCGACGGGATTCACCAGGCAACCGGTCTAGCTCCATAATGACATTCGACCGGGAATATTCGTCCACTCTGATACTATAGATTGGACACTGATTGGTTTGGTCGATTGAATTGTCTCGGTCCAGCATTTGCGGTATACTGGAATCAAGTATAACGCCAGTCCGCTCTCCGGTGAACTTCGCCAAGGAGCAACTCTAGGCCTAACCCTCGCCCACCTGCCTTAACCGGCTTTCAATTGTTCGCCCTAGATCCCACCAGGAGAGCGTAACCGCCAATGCTGACTGGAACACAAGGTGAGCTTAAACAAGATGGATCATCCCAGTCGTCACAGCCAAGGTGATGGAAGTGACCGGTCCAGCCGGGTTCAGACCAAGACCTGGATGGAAGGAGTACCCTCTCCGATAGTCAGTCATCTGGGTCCCCCGTTGGTGTTCGCACCTCGGAAAGAATTTCCGAGAGCTACTACGCCGCACAAGCTCCTCCTTAAGAGCCGCTAACTTTCCTTGCTCACTTTCATCCTTCATGATCATGTATTTGTCAAGCTTCTCCGTCGAGTGTTTCTGATAAGCTACACGTATTAAAGTTCACTCTATATTCTTCAAATCGTTCCTTCCCCGTTGAAGTTTAGCCGTAGCTTGGACATTTCGCTCTATGAAGCTCAAATGGCAATAGTTCATATAACCCTTCAGTCGCTTCGAAGCTTGATATCGGCGTCTTCACGTCATCTGCTTCTATTAGTCCGTTCTTCTCGAGCGTTTCCACAATAGTCATCTCTTGTTTCAACATATATCCAGCTTGAGGACTCCCTTTAATTTTCATGCCGACAATTTTTTTTGCGTTCCCCAAGTTTTGAGCTCCAAAATCTTCATGTCTTTGAAAATTTCGTCCACTAACATCGTTTCTGTCGCCTTAACTAACGGATCGTCCGTAAACACCATTCCATGTTCATTAGCACACAGGTATCAGTTAAACACTGTGTAAATTCTTTTTGTGAAAGTTTCACATAATAATTCGTACCGCATTCTTCCGGCCTGTTTCAATCCATAGAAATTCCCCTTCAGTTTCAAAACTAGCTCCTTCGAACTTGTTACTTCCAATTCCCGTAACATCTCCATACCCTGGGGTATCTGCAAATAAATTTTAAAGGTCTCTTCAGTATTGGCCTTCTGATACGCACTGGTCACATCCCGAGTTCTCGCCGGTACGTTCCATACAATATTCATAATTAGAATCACCTTCATGTTGTTGATCTCCAAAAGGTGACAAAATAGTCCTCACCAAAATTTAGCTTGTCACCACGGGCCACCAATCTTACCTTGTATCGTTCGACAGTCCATCGCCCTTGCGCTTGTCTTGTAAACCCATTTTTGTGGACAAAGACTTCCTTTTTCATTTCTCTTCACTTTTTTTCATATCTCCAAGTCCTCCAAAGACTTCAACTTGGCCTTTTCTACTGCCATCCAATGGTTCCCCTGATGAGCTTTGAAATAGCTCCTAGGGTCAGGTAGGAATGATTAAATGAAATAAGTCGTCTAGATGGGATAGAGTGATAGCAGAGTTAATGAACTTATTCTGCTCACTCCTGTAGATATTATTCACTTTCAAGTGGTATTGCGACTCTGCTCTCTACTCTTTAGACCCGCTCGAGGTTCACGACGTGTAGGGGACCACTTTTAATGGCCACTCATCACTCAACCTTTCCATTCTACTCTATTCGTGAAACCACTATTAGATCAATATTTTTTAAAATGTTATATACAAAAATATTTTTATTTAAAAACAAAATAATAATAATAAACCACTAAAACTAAAAAAAAACACACTTTAATGGCTTAAACTTAATTAAACGATAATTCAAAATATACACTCTCTAGCATGAATAGTTCTATATATAAAAGGGAAACGTCACCCTGTTTACGCACCGGTTACGCTCCAACCATAGGCCAGCCTAAGTGACAAAACACATGAGTTTCTGTAAAAAGTGAAGTTTTACGGTATGTCAGGTTTGTTAATTAGTATGTTAGTTACATAATGACGACACTATTGTGAGAGATTCACGGTACTTTTCTATATTTGGAGTAAAGTTGGGTGAAATGTATTCGGACCATAACCGACTTTATTTCGAGGTAATTATAGTGTAGGTTTTAAAACTGCTTGCACTTTGTCTCGTGAGTCTCGACACTTCGCATGCATATTGATTAGGTAGATACTTAATCACTTCTTAATACACTTTTTATTAACTAAGTCCCTGTGTTCAACCTACGCGACAACGTCTGACTTGGTAGCTACGTCGACTGTTATACCTTGACAAAGTAAGGTATAAGATTCAACAAACAAGTGCAAGTTTATTCAAGATTATCGCAAAATTATCGACTACGACTTGACTTAAGCTTAAGTTCCTACTGCAACATAGAAAAGGATACTTTTGAGCAGGTTATGAGCCCAAAAAGTCACAATGTCGTCGACAGTGATAGTCGTGAGGAGAAAAAGGACGCAGGTTTGGGTGCTGAAGGAGTTGAGTTACTAAAGCTGGTTCGAGGACTGGTCGAACGAATGGAAAAATTGGAGAACTCAAGAATCAATGTGGATGAATATGGTTTCAATAACTCGATGAGGCTTGGTACTCGGATGCGAATGGCATCCTTCGACAGTACGCCCGAGAAGAAACCATACCCAACTGAACATTGGAAACAACCGGATATGAAAAATGTTGGACCTACTCCACCGCCGGCAGATTTTCAGTTTCCACCACAACCGGTGTATGGAAACCATGGAGGTCAAGTGCCACAAGGTGCACCAATGCAGCAAGACGTTCCGATACCGCCTCAAGCAGCTTTCCGACAACCACCCCAACAAATATACAAGACACCCACAGCAAAAGACTGCAAACTTTCAATTCGAGTTTTTGACGGAAAGGAGGTCTACCGCGGGCTTGGTGCCGGTTTTAATCAATGGGGAACAAGATTCATTCGACAAATTTCGATCGCCGAATCGGCGTGCGGATACCTATGGAGTGAAGATATCAAGGTCGACCTCCTAGGACACTACCTAAGCGGAACGGCCGAAAGATATTACCAGCGACAAGTTGACACCTGGTGGAACGAATCACCAACGCTCGTTCACATCATGAACAAGATGCTGAGTGCGTTCAATACAACAACAACGCCTGCCCAGTCAATGAAGCTGTTCACGGGCAAGAAAAATCCAAAACGCAGCTGGAACGAGCACTACCTATATATGGTTGCCGTATCC
>MIQA02004568.1:0-19200 GCA_001887855.2 Sclerospora graminicola | reverse complement strand
AATGCCGTGCTTCTTCAAGTCTCCCAAGAGAGACTTGTAATCGGTCTCCAACCGATTGTGGGAAGTCTGAAGAGATTCCATCTCCGACTTTAGTCGACCGACCTCGACCAGCAGAAGATCATTCTTCTGCTGCATTACGAGATGCGCGCTCAGAATGTCGCGAATCTCGTCTCGATAAGAACGATAAGTCTTCATCGAGTGACACATGTCGTCGCTCAAGGCGTTACAATGCCTCTCGAGCTTGCGGAGCTGTAACCATGCTCCGCCAACAACAACGCCGAGGGAACTTTCAAACCCCCGCCGCCTCTGATTGTACAATCGGGAGAACAAGCGTTACATTCTCGAGCGGTTTCCCTAGGGAAAGCCGTTACCGAGTACCTGGTACGCTGGTTGGGGTATTCCCAAGAGTTTGACTCTTGGGAACCGATTGAGGTGCTAAGAGCGGATGCCCCTGACCTCCTGCAGGAGTTTGAGAAGGAAACTTCTCCTCAAACTCAAAAGAAGCGTCAACACTAGGTGTTGGTGGCTGCAAAGCTTCGGTACTAGGTACCGATGCTTTAAGAGCATCAACGAGGCTCTTGACACTAGCGGGTACTATGTAACCTCGGTACCCTCTTAGCTCCTCATCAGTAAGACGAGGAGCTCCCTTGGGACAACAAGGGCATTTCATTGTAGAAGGAACTCCGCAAGAGAGTCCTTCTTTAATGCAAGTAAAATGGATAAACTCCATTTTACCTGAGCTTGAGTGCTTTAAGAAGCGCTCACGGTTTACGTGAACTTTGTTCACGTAATAGTCGGGACCTTTGTTGTAATTCTCAACAATGGCATTGTCAACTCTGAGTAAGGGCGTCTTTATCGTCCCTATTCTTTCGCGACCCTTTCCGGTTCGTGTAATAACGAGCCTGATAAAAAGGTCGATGAAGTACCGACGTCTATCGTCGGTACTGCGATCAAAATGATGGTTGCGAAGGTCTTCGCAATCATCAAGCGCGTTGATGTCAAAAAAGGGATATTGATAATCGCGCTTGATGTGCCCACCACTTCCGGGCGCAAGCGTCCAGGCTGGTGCCAAAACCCCACTTTGTACGGAACATGGCGTTCCGTACGACATGGTGATTCAGAAGCAGCGTAAGCCGCTTCTGCGCGTTGTTTCTTGGCAGGTGGAGCACCACTGCCACTCAAAGTCGTCCTCGCTACGACCAGCGAATGACGAGGGCCAGGAGGAGCTCTACGCTCCTCATACACCGTTTTACGGAGTTGTCGCTGTCGTAATCGACGGCGTCAGACTCTACTTCGCCATCACTTAACGGCGAAGCAACTTTAGCGGGCTTAAGCTCGCTAGAATCGTTGGCAGGGACGGTATCGTCCTCACTCTCTTTCTCGGAGTCAGATGACTCTCCGAAGAGGTCATTGAACTTCCTTTTTGACACCCGCCTTGCGGCAGGTGGAGACGCGGAAGATGTTGCATTCGCGACATCTTCCCGCCCTTTCATAGTCACTGCTTCTCCAGGGTCTACTACGAGAGACAAGGGGTCTCTCGGCTTTGTCTTTCGCTTCGACGCTACATCCGTAGCGTCGGCATTCGATGACACCTCTGCACGTGATGCAGAGGTAGATGGGGCTGCTTTTGCAGTATCGGCAGCGCCCTTAAGAGCGCTGCTGCGTTTGCCGATCATTTGTTTGTGGTCGTTAATGGGTTATAACAGAATATCGTTATGACCAACAAGTGCCACCATTTGATTGGCCAATATTGAAATTATTATTGGCCAGCCACCTTAAGTGGGGGGTGATGTAATGGGGTGCCATAATATAAGTGATATTTAAGTAGAAATATCAAAGTTCAATTTCAGACTTAATGTCTGAAATGTGAATATTGGATTATAAGTTGTTATAACCCACTTTGAGAACAGATTCTGATATCATTATCGAATCTAACAAGTAATCTAATGATAAAGATATCATTCAGACCAGTTTTATATTACATGTTTGTATGATTAGTTTAGATTAATTATAGTTATTAACTCTAAACCACTCATAATATATTCACTCTTAAATCTACCTTCTAGCACACAATTATCCTTAGGGATATATATTGATATATATATACTTAAGTGATAAGATTAATTAATAAGTTAATTAGTCTTTATTAAAGTTTATCTTACTTAAACTATACAGAACCAAATTACATTTGGTTCTGACCAATTGCACGCTTCTTCACTTGCAATTAAACAGTGTAAGCCGCGTAACAGTAGCCCTTACAGGATGTATCTGGTTTTAGACCATTCTAAATCATTTTCCCTAAGCTGCGGATGCTTTAGGTTGAAGGGGTAACGGTAACACATTAGGCATTCTGTAGACCCACCGGGACTTGGGGAATTGTCAGGACAATATCAAGTGCTGCGAGCACGTGCAATCTTTTCTGGCAACTTTCAAATTACAAGGTTGACATGAAAATGAAAGGCTTTGTCCCGAGTGGACATTTGCCCACCACTATGTCTACTGCATTTACGCCCAATGCGCTTTTTAAACTTGGGCAAGCTGTCGAGTGTTCGCGCATCAAAACGATCGAATCTTTAATCGAGCAGCAACAATTGCAGCGTATGAATATCATGAGCTACGTCAAAAGCAGCTGCGTGGCCCGACGATGTCGACGAAATATCTTTGATCCTTGATGCCTTGCGCCGTGGTCAGCGACATTGCACAAGTGTCGCCCATTGTGAGCTCTACTTTGAAGCAGTCTTCTCTCGCTATCGGGTCACTAGGAGGATCAGCTACCGAGTTGCTCGCCCAAAAGAGCTCAAGCATCAAAACACTGCCTTTTGTGCAGCATGTGTGGCGAAAGGGTTGCCTTAAACTGTCATTGAAATGGTTGGTGCTCGTTAACAGCGCCGTCGTGTCGGAAAAATACGTTTTTGATACCGGGCTCACTTCGAGGGGTTGTAACAAGCCCACCTTACTCTAGCAACAGCACTGACGTATCGTCATCGGCTTACGCACGCCAAGACGTGGACAAAATCGGGAATCCACCCACTCATTTGAAAAATTCAAATATTCTCGTGTGGAAGTTGCCGCCCCAGAAAGGGTGTTTGACTCGCCCGTGCGTGTTACACGACAATGATCACGTCACGGAGCTAGCTCCCACTTCTGATGAGAACGTCTCCAGCTCAAAGAGTGACGATATGGAAAGTTATTTCAGCGAGAACATTGCAGGTCGAACGAAGCCACAAGCGCCCAAAGCAAGCGCGGATCATGGTTTTGAGCAGACAGACTCGCTCGCGTCGTCAATGGTAATGCCTCAGCAATGGAAAGCCTCGATAACTCGTAATCCATGTTGTCTTTTCGCAAGTAATTTTATGCGTCGACATCCAAATGCTGCGTATTTGGAAAAGGGAATCCTTCGGCTTGCGAGATTGCTTAGTTCTCGAGAAAATCGACAAAAACTAAAGAAAAGTGTCCTTACGTTGGTCCAAAAAAATCCTGGTCGATTGTAAAATTACGTAGTAAATTGTCTAAATGGTTTGATGCTTCAATTTACGCTACTATCTTTACGGTTGTTGGCGACTAAAATACCAAGATAACCTTTTTATATCAATGATCATGCATGCCGCAAAACCCTCTAAAACAAATATTCTAATATTGATTGTTAGAGGGTCGTAGATGACATCATTACGCAAATATCGAGGTCTTGTGAATTAATAAAGCTTCGGTGGTAGTAGTCAGTAACCGGTTGGTTACCACTATGCAATCGATTGTTATCCGTATAACATAAGAATTAACCGCGCAGCTGTGAAGATGGTAGATAAAAAAGAACAAAAATGAGATACTGAACTGATACAAATCTATGTGTTCGGAATTTAATCTATTCTGTAGGAGAGACTAGCCTTATCTGTACTCAGCAAAATCCTAATTAACTCACATAATTCGTAATTCATAAAGGTAGGGCTTTGTCGCCATGGCTCCGTCAAGAATGCCCTATAAAAAGGGCATTTTTTGATAATATAATTGTATTTCCTGGTAATGTAGCAGGCCGTCAGAGAACGTGTACTGCCACTGTCAATGAGCCTAGAACAGTAAAAGTGTCCTGCTCTTCAGACTCCTGCTGGGACTTAAGGTCCATAATGTCATCGTAGCTGTCTTTAACGCTGCATCGATTGTCATTGGCTTAGGATGGAATAGCTTCTATCTTCATGCAATAACCACCAGTGAAGGCGTCGACCTCACATGACTCAAATACTATGCGTTTACAGTCCATGACATCAACTGAACTTGTGCTTTAGACTCTTTTGGGCTTCACCAGATGCCACAGATGCGGTAGCGTCGATTATAATAACGAGGTTTGCGCTGTTTACGGAGTCGAAATGATCCAGCTGCTCTTTAAGATACCGTTTTTCGTCACAGAGCTTGTCAGTTGAATTAACAAGGTCCAAGTACGTTGTACTACCAGGAATGCGGTAGCCAAGCTCGCCATTGCTGAGTTCTCAAGATACAACGGTCTTAATTTGGCCTTCGATGTGGAAGTATATCCTTCGGCGAAGCTTAGGCACGCTCCGCAGTCAAATCAGCACGTTTACGTCCAAGAGTTGCGACCATGTCACGCATATCGCGAACACGGTCCTTTGCGGTTTTTTTCATCGTCGTACATTGGCATTGTGTCGTTTTCGACGCAGCTTCGCAAAAATTGAGACGTTTGGCTCCCACGCTGCGCTGTCAGTCTTTTGATTGTCTTGCTCGTCGATGCAGCTGAAAAGCGAAGATGGAAGTGTTTGTGACCGCAGTTCTGGAGCGGAGCACTACATTTATTCTTTACGCAAATGAACCCTATAATGTACCCACGTGGCTAAGTATTTGTCTAACAATGCAAAGTCTGCCTTCAAATTGGACGTATTGGTAGGGCAAGTTAAAATGTCTTAAAAACTCGGTACTTATCGATAGTACCGGCCACCGGCTCCGCGAAATCGCGACAGGATCATGTTCTTAGTGAGAAGACGAAAAAGAAGCGCATAGTATATGAATTTCATTATAACATTAATATTTTTGCGTCCATGTCCTTACATATATGTATTGCTATAATACACTGGTACGGCGCAGTAAGAGAGCGAATTCCTAATTGACGAGTGTACTGTCCAAGTAATCCCCTTTCATTGTAAGAAACAAGGTAATTGCGCGTCTGCTATTTTTATTGTATATCGATTGGTGTCATGTATTGTATCGACTATTCAGCTGGATATTCTTTACCTAAATTTGGGCTCTAATAAATTCCCGATTAGGGATGGGGTTTTGCGCATAAACCAGTCTTAAATAAGAAGACACGGATTGTGGAGCTGGACAAAATCGATGTCACTACATGTTGACCACCAGGTGTGTGCGGTATCACGTTTCGGCACCGGTACTATAGTAGCGAATCAGGTACCAACATTTGTTGATACTGATACTATAGTTTCCTACCGATACCTAAAAGTAACACGTCGGTACGGTTTACTACCGAAAATAACATGGCCGGTATTGGTATACCAAAATTAGTACCGAAATTGGATTTGGCCGGTATCACATACCGGTACTTGCACCAACATTTGACTGCATACCGGTAATTAGTACCGGTAGTTTGTACTTATATAGTTCATACCCGGTAGTTCGAATTTTGCCTTCAAGCCCCCTCAACCCGGCAAAGGTTGAGTAGGGATCCGGACTTTGCCTGTCAACGTACGACTCATCACGTATACTAAGATGAAAGTGTCAGATCATGCGCCTGACCCGCCCGATAAGAGTAATGAGCCTTCACGAGAAAAGAAGAGCCTCGAGAAGGAACACCCTCAAGCAACGGGGGATGCCGCGTCCCTCGAGGCGCCCTCAACTGGAGGGATGTCGGGAGTTCCAGCTAAAAATCCAGTAGAACCGGAAATTAGAACCAGTAATACCGGAGGAAAATCAGGAATCACCCAAAAAGTCCGATACAGTGGTACCGGAACCAGAACCGGTATTACCGGTGGCAACTCCTTGCTTACCCAAAAAGTCTGATACTGTGGTACCAACTTTAAGAACAGAAACCAGCCGAAGGAAGCAGTCAACACTGGTAATTTAGTCGAAGATATGGCTACAGCATTAAAAATGGCATTGACTAAAGCTATTAATCCAAAACCCCGTGGACAGGAATGGATCGACATAATGCAAGATATTTTTACACGCATCTACGTTAAGACTAAGGGGTCGGTAAAGAAATTATCCCCGATTGCGCAGCGTCCACCTACTCTTAAGCAAGGGGAAACTGAAAGACGTATCGATATTTTCGAACAACTAGTGACAATCCAACAGTTAGATTAGACTGTTTGGAAACAGCGTATCGTAGGGGCAGCGCTCAGCGTTCAAAGAACCAGTCAACCATTTGAGAGTATCTTATGAATTTTTTTTGGTCAAGTGGCGGTTCAATCAGCAGAAGCGTTGCCAACCCCATTAACAGGGTGGGCAACGAAGGTTACAGGAACAACAGTTGTTGCTAAACAAGACCACATATCAAAGATACCTTTTCTGTTTAAGACGGATGTATATTCAGCGGAGGAAATCAGTCAATTACGGAAGATATGCGAGCAGGAATTTGGAAAGTGTGCTCCTGAACAACCACGCAAAGGGTCTGAACATGAATGGAAGATAATTCAAGGGCTGGTGGAGGGTACTATTTTGGCAAAGTATATGCCCATGTTCGTGAAGAGAATAATGACGCTAGAAGAACAAGTGAGACTTGTTTAAACAATCAGGGCACAAGTGGAAGGATGCCTAATAATGCATCTCAATGGAGAAAGTCCTATCAAAGCGGCATTTCTTAGCACACGTTGCTTACAAGAAAGTATTGCTATTTCTGCCACTACACGTGGTACAGGGTCAAAGGATTTATGGGATATGGTGGCACAAATCAAAACCATAAGTAACAATGCTACGAACCACTATCTATATTTTCATTTTTACACCAGAGAGATCGCAGAAAAATATGTTGGAACAAAAGTTCCTTTCCATCGCTATGAACATTCACTTACAAATTTGCACACGAAGCGCAACAAAGTTACAGGATCGGCCTGGGCAAAACAAGTTGACCACCATGAAGAAGCTTATGCCCTCCGGGGGTACAATTTTGCATACTCAAAAATGTTTCACGTACCTTTGACTTGATCAAATTGTACAGCATGCTCAAGTCAATTCTGACGGACCCATTTCAATTGGAAAATTAAGATCACGGTGGACCATTTTCAGACACGTCAATTTCCTGGGAATTAGTATTAAAAAAGGCGGACTGTCCACGAGTTCTAAGTGGGGTATTACGTTTGTATTGGTGTAACACGATGTTGATTATAGAACACCCTCAAATGAAGGGTAAACGCCAATATTTATGGTGCGGAGAAGCAGGACACCCGATGCGGGCATGCACGGCGACATTGGAGGAATTGACTAAGGCGAAGTGTATAATAGTTACGAATGAAGATATGTAGAAACTAACTTAACCCAATTCTACATTTCGTAGCATGTCGGAACTTCTCGAGGATGTTGAGCGAAAGTGTTTGGAAGCGGAAAAGGCTGCTCTAGCAGCCAAGGAAAACTCAAAATCAAAGGACAATGCCCTAAGTACAGACGACGAAACGACTACTTCGAAGGATCAACAAAATGCGGTCCAGGAAGAAGTTCCAGATAGTAAAAGCCAGGACCAACCACCCAAACAATCGGCCACACGGAGAAAGGTTGGACCAAGGTAGCTCAAAGACCAGGTCATACGGGTTCCTCTACAACGGATACCACAATAACTCAGATGATGCCTCAACAGCGTTTAGAAGGAGTATACACGTCCAAGGCTGTTCCACGGGCGACCAAACCTAAGAACTCTGACGACCCACAGTCACGAATTTATATTGGCGAAGAAGTAAAGCAGGAGACAGTGCACATTGCCTCAGCACCCAAGTCTCCAGCCAGAGCAAACAGGAAACCTCACACACAATCAACAGGACCGAAATCCCCACAGGAGAATAAGGTCAAACAACAAACTGACTTAATGATTGCTGAAGGAATACTCAAACAAAAATTGGACTCCTGCTTGATCCAGATTACGAAATCTGAAGGCGCGGTACAGTTGTACCCACTTCATAAGAGAGATCTACCGGGCTCGACAATGCCATTTACTCTTGAACAAGCTGAAGAAGCAATGGGGGTTCGATTGATTGATACACCCGCCACAGGTAATTGTCAGGTGTACGCTCTCAGTCAAGCATTAGCGTCAAAAACTTTCAACCAGTCATCAACCGACTTACTAGTGCAAATAACGGAGAAACTCAAACGTGGATGTCATTTACGTGCTTTATTGGATTTTGACGTGAAATTCCCAGCAGGGAACCGTAAACAGACGCTGCTCGGACTGGGGAGAGGGTATGACAAGATTTCGGCTGAGCAACCAAAAAGAGAATTTCAACAATATCCGGAAGATTTTGCAACGAGTGCTTCGAGGTTAGATGATTTAGTGCCTGCCACTGCATGGGGAAGCAATGACACCATTGCCTGTCTCAGCACATTACTGCATCAAGATATTTTTGTAATAAGCGTGCTCCAGGACGCCGAGGGGTCAGGTGCTATACATTTCGCTCCGGATGCTCGGTTACGCAATAATAAGAGCTATGCAACGAGTGGCAAATACCCTATCTCGTTGAACGCGTGTATGGATCAAGTGGTTACGATGAAAAAGAAAGTGTTTGAAACGGATGACAAATTACCCATCATCCTGAAATATGAAGCAGCACATTACTCGGCATATTTACATGGCTTCAGGATGAACCATCCACAGGAGACAACTGGTACAGATGAGGATATGTCCGAACAATCAGAGGGAAGTGATGATAAGGAAGATTACGATGACGAAAAGGTACCAAACGGAGTACCAACCATGACCGAGGAAGACCAACGTAAGGACGATAGCTCAACCAATATCGACAATTCTGAAGTGTACGACGATAACGATACTTCGTCGAATTCGTCGAGTCAATTAACAAATTACGGCTCCCATTCTTCATGGGACCCGGATTCCTGGAAGGGAGATATGGAGGAGTTATTAAGCCGCATGCGAGGCCCAACAATTCACCATGAGCTCAAGAAAGAAATTCAACAGATTATTCTTACGCATGACTCCAAAATGGTGGAAGTGTTACATTTTCTTACTGAAACGGTAAGTAGACTATCGCTAAAAGAGCAGGGGTCGCTAATTGGGGATGATTTTTCGGAACCAACTCAGAGGGACTGGTTTATGAAAAATATCAGATCTCTGAGCCGGTTTTATTTCAGTGGTACCATAAAATAAGGGAGAGACCGATCAGACGAGAAGGAATTACTACTTTTAGGATCCTCTAAAACGGATAGCTCCGAATATTATCCGTCCCAGAAATCCAGTGAGGGAGCCGATGAGGATTTTTACCATGTCAAACGGAGACGGATTCGGAAAGCAGACGACAGAGAAGGCGAGGAAGAGCATCATCAGAACCCGTTTAATCATTCTGATCCAAAGGAGGGGACACTTATCCAAACACCTCCACAACCGGATGTTAGTATGACACGGCATAAGGCATTGACAACACTAGCGATTGAGTGGAAAAACCAAACCTCTATAGAATTCCCACATGTGGACGCACCCACATCCCTTTGGAAAGTGTTTTCGGAACGTGAAGGTCCGCGTCTTTTGAATTTGTTTAAGTCCTTCGAGGTGACGGCATACTTATTAGAAGGACTTTCGGCAGAAGTGTTAGTATACCTAACCAGAACATGGAGGGAGGAATGCCGGCACTCAATGATTGCTCAAGGGAAGCGGTCAGGAATTAAACATGTTCCAGCAGAGTGGTTTGCCCAATGGGAACAAAGGTTTGTAGCGGTGACGGGACACTCACAACAACAAGCCATTATGAACAGTTCGCATGAATGGGGGCACCTAAAAAAAGTACGGTATGGGAATAATTCTCTCCTTAAATATTGCGCTCCGTCGATGACGGTATCTTTAGCAAATGCTCTGATGTGTGCACATGTCTTCGCGGAACATATCGCAGTATTGCTTGGTGAAGACAGTAATCAACTGGAACCGATTGTTATACTATTGCATCGACATTTCCGTGCCAAAAGGATCTTTAAGGAATACGATCTTTGTGTTAGAAAGCTGGCTGCTGGGACACCAGAAGCATGAATAATAATAGCAAATTCTTTTCAGAACTATATCTCAGTAATAGAAACATCGCCTCCAAGTGATGGATCCCCTTGTTACTAAGGGCACCGCGGTGGGAACTACGGAGTGCCCAACATGACTACTTCACATTATCGTCATTGGACACATACGCAAAACATAGACTTATCCAGGATATGGTATACCATAACCCGAATGAAGTGGACCCAAACGCCACATTCTATAGTGGTTCAACTTTCCGGATTATTTCTCAGAATGTACGAGGATTTAAAAAACAAGATGTACAAAAATGGTCCGACGATTGGAGACAGACCGCAAACTCTACAATTACTCATCTTTACTTACTGCAAGAAACGCATGTGGCGTCTCAAACATAAGCAGATGATTACGCGAGTAGATGGAAACGGGTTTAGATAGAAGAGGTGATATAATAAACAACTGTTATATTGGAGTGTATCGAGTGGCAAACAAGGAGGAGTAGCCATTCTTATTCATCCAGATATAGCAGACAATATTACCTCCTGGTACTAGCACATATGGTCTCACCGTTTTATCTCGATCACTTGGGAATCTTGGATCATTGTTAATACATACGCCCCATCAGGAGATGCCACCCACCGCAGTATATTCTATAAACATTTGGACAGATTGATTGGGTCAATCCAAACCCCACTCCTCGTAGGAGGGGATTTCAACTGTGTAGAGTGTCCAGTGCTTGACCGACACGGAGGGGTCCGATGGGCCTCGACGGAGAGCATAGAACTTGACTCGATTTGTAAAGAAGTTAAACCTGATGGATGCACGGTTAATGATTGGAACACATGGAGTAGAGGAACGTCTGGACCCCACAGAATATTACACGTACTGGCGGGGGCCACAGGCAAGTCGACTTGATAGGTTCCATTTATCGGATCAAATAGCGTCATGGATTCAGTGGTTGGCAGTTACAGAACCCCCCGTATACTCTGATCATGCTCAAGTCCAACTCTTTTTTTATTTGATACCAGTAGAAAAGCGAGACGGAATATTAAGCATCGGACGCAGTATCCATTTCCCGGATCCACATATAGTTCTATTCGTACGGAAATGGAAAGTATGTTCAGCCGGCAGTTACCGAAACAAAATTTCTACAACTTCGCAGTGGGATCATGTAGTGAAGATTTGTACGGATATCATCTTTCATGTGCGCCGGAAAGCAGCCAAACGACGTCGAAGACAAGTACGACAGCTACACAGATCAATACGTAGCAATGCAACATCACGAAAGCAGTTGATTC
Source organism: Sclerospora graminicola (assembly GCA_001887855.2). Classification (NCBI taxonomy): domain Eukaryota; phylum Oomycota; class Peronosporomycetes; order Peronosporales; family Peronosporaceae; genus Sclerospora; species Sclerospora graminicola. The sequence continues at coordinate 7,734 of MIQA02004568.1, read as the reverse complement.
AGGCAACAGCTGACGCGATAGTTATGGACGTCAAAGCGCGACGAAGACGGTGGCTTCATCGATCTGCAGTAGATCTTCGGTGGTTATTCCAGCGCGCATCCATTAGGGCCAAGGACCAAACTGTTTCAAATATCATTTTATCAACGGATTGTTCTATCGCTAACCAGCTGTCAATACCAGACCGCTTTTCCATCACGTGGGCTCCAATTCTCAACACGATACACCGAAAAGTACTGGAACAGGATCTTCCCGACCAGTTAAAGTCATTTTTCACAGTTCCAAGGGACAGAATGGGGAAAACGCGATGCTAATGGAACTTATTGGAGAAGTAGAAGTGTTAAGTGCGATAAAGAGTCTCACTCGGCGTAAAGCGGCCGGGACTGATACTCTGAGCAATGATTTTATCAAAGATTTCGACGAACAATTCAGCCCTCTCTTGACAACTGTCTTTAACCACATCTTAACAGGGGAGAAACCTCCAGCCACTTTTCTCAAAGCACTAGTAATTCCTTTACGGAAAAAAGGGGACTCCACCAATGCACTTGATTATCGACCCATCTCATTATTGCATTCATCATACAAAAATTTTGCAAAAATTTTGGCATTGCGATTGCAACCATTCCTGGGTAAACTTATCGGTGATTCTCAGCAGGGGTTCGTGGTAGGGCGAAAACTGGATAAAGCGGTAGCAGTACTTATGGTGGCATTACGGAAGGACTATTTACCCCGAGACACAGCACCACAAGACTGCCCGGGCATTCTCTTTTAGATCTGGCAAAAGCATATGATTCAGTGGATAGGACGTACCTTCTTTTGATACTTTCAGGGTTTGGTTTTGATAGATCATTTATCGATTTAATATGGCAGTTGCACGAAGGTACAACGGCGGAATTTTTAGTCAGCCAAGAATTCTCTCACCCATTACCTGTGATTTCCGGTATTCGGCAGGGGTGCCCTTTAGCACCATTATTGTTTATATTGACAGTGGAACCTCTGGCACTAGCACTATTGCAATCGCCTCATATTGACGGGATCAAGATAGACGGCCCCACAGCTACAACAGTTCACAGATTTTCGGCATTTGTCGATGATTCCACTATATTTCTTGGCAAGGCGGGTCAAGTTGACGCGGCAATGCGGATAGTCAAGGGATTTGGTCAATTATCCGGCCTGCAAATGCAAGTCAACAAGAATAACTTTTTATCTCTTATCCCAGGAGTGACGCATCTCACATGGCATGATATCCCAGTCGTACACAATAACGAAACGGTACGGTATCTAGGTTACGAAGTTGGGCATGGCCAGCTTCCTGACCGGAATTGGGAATTACGGATACAACAAATTAAACGGAGACTCAGTGTTACGATCAAATGTGGTACCTCAGTTATGGAGCGGGTAGTATTATTTAACGCTATTGTAGTCCCCGCTATTATGTTCACAGCCAGGGTGTTTGATCCATCAACGAATGTGCTCAAGAGTCTCATCCACATTAAAAAAGATTTATCTGGACAAATACCACAGCAGGGAACGCGATTAACCATAAAATCTCCCCATCACTACTCTACACACCGCGTGGTGCTGGAGGACTCGGATTCGTGTCGCTGCCGCTGGCTTTACGTGTTCAGCGGATGAAAATGGCAACTTTGTGGTTGATGGGAGCGTCAGATAAGTACCAGCAAGCATGGATATACTGGAGACTCAAGCAGGATGGATTGAACTTTTCGTATATCTCTCCATCCAAAGGCCAATCTTTTACCAGTAGGTCAGCGTTCACGGATTCGCAAAGCACTGGACCATTACACCAGTAATTGTCCAGTTGGATAGCTCCGTCGCCACAAACGCTATACAAATTACGGGAATATACAGATGTTCATCTTCCTCAAGTAATGGCGACATTGGAAGTAAATTCAGGCAAGATGACAACAAGCTTACGGCCTTCGGACACTATAAGGATCACGCTCCCAATGCACATCCCATATCACGCTTTACTCCCAATCAATTACCAAGCCTTTTGGGGGATGTTCCAGTGGGCAGAAAACCCGTGGACTTTGGAGGCCAAGGCGGTGAATATTTCTCGTCACAAATATGACAAAATTCCACAAATAGATATTTACTCCTTACACATTATTCGACAGGATTTTGAAGTATTTGTGTGGCAGGTACCTGCGATACCAGACAAATCTCACTCCCGGGCGAAGGTGGCACGATGGATGGCCACTATAATAGTGGCATCACCGCGGGTGCCTATTGGTAGCCGTATCGGGAGTCCTCAAAAAAATCGGTTATACAATTGACTGACAGCCCTACGCCCGTACCAATGGTTGAATGCGTCTCATCATACTTACTTACAACCCAACCAAGTTGGTTCGACTTTGGATTTTCGTCCCTAGTGGGACTCGAACCCGCAATCTCTCGTTCCCGGGGGCAGGGCTTTAACTACTGCACCAACCGAGGTCGGTCGCCCGTACCAATGGTTGAATACATCACATTATACTCACAATCCAACCAACTTGGTTGGCCCGGGATCGAACCCGGGACCTGCCGGTCCCGAAGTGAGCAGTAAACCACTCGACCACGGTCGGGTCTATACCCAGTCGCCCACCGTGGGGCTCGAACCCACGACCACAAGATTTAGAGTCTGGCGCTCTACTGACTGAGCTAGACGGGCTCGCCCGTACCAATGGTGCCTAGAAGAGCTGAAAAGTTTGGTAGGCACGTGTGAAGCGACAGGTAGTAAACTACGTCTACGGCAATCAGAAGGTGGGATAGATTGGAACTTGTCGGGGGCACTATCGATAAAAACCGACAAGGGTATACCTCTCCTCTCGACAACAGTGGTCTGTTTTTTCCACACCCAGATCTCCACCGCATCAGTTGGCCACTAGAAGAAGGGACACCATTTTGAAAAATCCCGCAAGCAGTCCGGAGACATTTCAACAAATGTTACAACCTCAACATTGCAGCCAGGCTTCAGGAAGTTCTATCGAAATGGGACAAACGGAAACGACAAGGCAGTTGGTGGGACTATATTCAAAGTCAAACGCTACAACAGGTATGGAAACACAGGAACATGTTAACTGATTATCAGTTGTGGGTCCAATACAGACTCACATCTCTGCAGCTTTAACACTTTTTTTTCACAGATCCGGTGCAGAACATGGATGCCCATTAAATTCTCGGTGTACCGGTACGCGCTTGGATATGGAACATATTTTCTGGAGTTGTAAAACCGCGCAGATGTTATGGGCTAAATGGGCAAGTCACTGGTCCGGAGATGATGTGCGGGAGGATGACCTGGACCAATTCAAGGCAAGTATTATCACCAGATCTGACCCAGGCCTGTGGACTCAAACGAGAGCCCAACTCGATACCGTATGGATGTATGAACGTAAAAGAACAGCGACAAGAGAAGATGGGATGCGTTTACAGTTGTGTATCCAGTGCGTGTTTGATATAACTCCTGCACCGCTACAACAAGCGAGAAGATTGCAAGCATCTGTATGCACGCCTATCCATACGATACCTGAGCCGACGTTCGTCTCCCGGGTTAAAGCTTACATAGTAGCCTATATTTTTCGAATTTGCGGTCTAGACCTCACCCAACAAGGATGGGGAGGTTCTGGACAGGAATTAGGAGCAACGGATTTCAACCGACGAACGGCCTGGGCACGGGCCCAGACCCTCCCCCTTCGGACAGCAGCACGCCCCGCCAACGCGGACAAGCAGGTTCACCGTCAGTAGCGATAAGGGCAGCGGTGAACTCTGCTCAGGATATTAGGGGCTGGCCTCACATCGAGCCAGTTCCCGCGATAAAGAGGAAATCACTTGGGGGTGTGGAAGAGCCTACGGGGCCACTGCACTCAGGACCAAATGCACTCAAACGCCGCGAATAACGGAGTCAAGACAGGGTGTGAGGAAGTGCCTGCGGGGAAATCACACCCAGGTTTAAAGATGCAATCCCAGGGAGGGACGTTTGGGGGGGGGGGAAGGGCCTGCCGGGCCACCACACCTAAGTCCATCTGTGCACTCACATATTGCTATTACCGGAGGAGAGTCAGGGTGTGAAAAAGGGCTTGCGGGGCCATCACTCCCAGGATTCAAGATGCAATTTCACATTGTAGAAGAAGGACCGCAACGAGGAATGCTCTGGGGACGACTGCACGGGGGTGAGGGTGAGCCTGTAGCGCCACCAAACCTAGGCTTCACTAGGAATCATACCGTTTCTACCCAGAGTGGAAAGCTCAAGAGTGTGGAAGTGCCTGCGGGGATACCACACATAGGCGCAAATCTGCAATTTGAAATTGCTTGCAAAGGAGGAACACCGCGTGTTAACGGACAAGAGCAGGAGGAAGAACGACACTTTCACCTGGGTTCAAAGGACATCGAGTCAAAGGATGCGAGGAGCATGAAGAAGACCAAACAAGGGCTATGGGGAACCGGACTGAAAAGGTACAGTCGACGACAAGGAATGCACTTAGTATTTGTGTGGAGCAGGGCTAAGGAGCAGGTTCGGACGGCAACACCACTGGTACTACTTCAAAAGACGTCCAGGCGGACAGGAATACGAATGCGGGAAAGGGCATATGGCAGTAAGTGCCATGAGTGGATGTAGGATCTGGCAGAAGACCAACGAAGGATGAATTTATTGTTATTTTTTTTTAATCCGGTCGTGCCAGCGAATTCTCCGGCCAAGGTAAGCGAGCTAATGAGCGAGCTCGTAAGGATACCACAGAGGGTGAAAGCTTTCGACAAGATGGACGCACTATCATCAACTATCTACGAGCAGTTAATCTTGATCCTGAGTCACCAACATCCTTTGGTAAAAATAATGTAGCTAATAGTCTAGGTTTAAGCCCTAGTTAAAGTAATAAAACTTCCTCCGTCCAAAAATATAAGGAACAAAATGTTTGGAATTCTCGATTAGTGTCGGACGAAATGCCACAATAATGCTGATTGGCGGAATTTAAACAGAACTAAACGGTGATTGATAGGGAATTTGAATCGAATCAATCGAGTGCGTCTACGCTGAGATACAGCCCTCCAAAGTTGGTAGAAGTTGTCTCGGACACTTTCAAAATGACGCAGCAACACGAAAATGCGGCAAAAACCCGCAAGAACTTGACTTCGAAGGAGCGAAGGGAGGTGCTCGCTCGAATGTACGCCGAGGCGTCGAAACTACGCCTCCCGCCGCACCTTGTGGCCAAGCTGGCTGCTGAGTTTAAGGCTTCGAGGCAATCTCTTTACCGCTTGTGGAGGACTGCATGCAAAATGAACGAAACTGGAACCGTACACGATGGAGAAAGTGGTCGGCGTGGTCGCAGTGGGCGAAAGTCTCTCCTTACCGACGAGTTCGCCGCCGATCTCGCCGAGACTATCGCACTTTTGCCATTGCACAATCGAACCAGCATTCGTACTTTATCGGAGCGCATCGGTATTCCTAAATCGACTTTGCATCTCTACTACCAAGCGGGAGCATTCCGCAGTCATCCTTCACGACTCAAGCCCCATTTGACGCAAGAGCATCGCACAGCTCGCATCAATTTTGCGCTTTCGTTCGTGTGTGGTGGGCCGCTGAGCTCGCTTGAGTTTGATCCCATGTTGGATTATGTTCATCTAGACGAAAAGTGGTTTTATTTACAACGAGACAACAAACGCTACTACCTTGGTCCAGACGAGGAGGCGCCGCATTTCACTGTCCAGCACAAGAGCTTCATGGTAAAAGTAATGTTTCTTGTTGCCGTAGCTCGTCCGCGATGGGACGCACACAGGAAAAAATATGGGATGGCAAGATTGGGATGTGGTCATTTGTTGTATACAAACCTGCAAAAAGATCGAGCAGGAATCGCGAGGTGGGGACTCTTGAACTCAAAACATACAATGTTGATCGTGAGATCTACCGAGCATGTCTTGCAAAGTCTGTCATCCCAGAGATCAAGCGACAGTGGCCATCAGGCCGACGCGTTCGCATCCAGCAAGACAACGCCAAACCGCATGTTTGGTTGACGATGCGTTAATTCGCACCGCATGTTGTGCGGGAGGGTGGGACATGTGTCTTGCACCTCAACCAGCCAATTCACCCGATTTTAGTGTCCTTGATCTTGGCTTCTTTGCGTCCCTACAGACGCTCCAGCACCGAAAGACTGCGCGAAACATCGAAGAACTTGTTGATAACGTTGAAGAAGCTTTCCGCGAGTTATCATACGTGTCCATCGACAGGGTGTTCGTGACCCTTCAGACTGTGCTCCATGCGTCTTTAAAAGCGCACGGAGGCAACCGCTACACGATACCTCATTTAAACAAGAGCGCACTCGTTAGTAAGAATGGACTATTACCTCTATCTATCACTTGCGAGCGCGAAGTATACGACAACGCTCGAAGCCCTCCTGAAGCACGAATGATTTCCATTAATACTCACCTGCTCTGAAGAAGCTACGTAAGCTTCGACGTTAACATCTGGGTTCATTTCTTCCACAACAAACTTCAAACGTGTTGCTACATCCATTTCCACAAGAGCCCAATGTGCCTAATTGTTTGCAAGAATAGACTCGACGGTGCCATTCGTTGTAACAATTTATTTTCCTTCGACTACACCTGTCCGGTTATTTACTTCAGTGTTACGAACACCATTCATACTCAAAATGCTTAGCTGCCGGCTTCACAACGGCATCACTACTCTCCACGACGTCTACAGGTAAGACAAAATTTTGTCAATTAGCATACGATGAATGTTATCAAAAGCAGAAAAAAACGAACCTGTCAAAATCTTTATTTGCGCAAGAAACTTGGGACCGCCCCAGTACCAAGTCCAATTTGCACTGCGCGAGTGGGCTTCTCTTCTAGATAAGCAGCACACTGCATAAAATTGTTAGCATCGTTTCTCCTTATCTTTATCAGGACCAGGACACCATTCATACTCAAAATGCTTAGCTGCCAGCTTCACAACGGCATCACTAATCTCCACGACGTCTACATGTACGACAATATTTTGTCAATTAGCATACGATGAATGTTATCAAAAGCAGGGAAAAAACGAACCTGTCAGAATGTTTATTTTGCGCAAGATACTTGGAACCGCCCCAGTACCAAGTCCAATTTGCACTGCGCGAGTGGGCTTCTCTTCTAGATAGGCAGCACACTGCTTAATAATAAAACCTTCATAAACGGTCGTTTTAGTAATGTGCGGATGGTCGAATACCGCCCAAATGATTGTTTCATCATAAAGCAGATAGAGAATCACCTTGCGATGCACTACCGCCACCACTGAGTCGTCCTTATCGATACGATTCACGACAGTGTAGTCACTTGACTCGTTGCAACAACGGACAGGATATTCACCAAAACACCATCATAAAAGTCTTGTGCAAAACAACCACAAAATCATTAGAAAGAAAGTTAGAGCACCCACGATTCTACAAATATCACAATGCGTACCTTTCTTAGATCACTTCTTAGTGGAGGTAAAAAAAAATGACCTTCAAAACAATGGGCATAGTTAGATATTATTTTCCATGGGAGAGGGATAAAGACAACGGCGGGAAGGCCCCGTTACCATAAAGCTTTTTCCTTACCTTGTTGCCACGTGTTGAATGACACTTGTAGACAACTCTTAGTGATTGGTCCAAAATGGGAGGTCTTCGCTGTACCAAAAACAGGTACTTATTAATAGAATTTTGCCCTATATTTTTGGACATCCTTATGTATGGGCTGTTCCCTATATTTTTGGACGGAGGAAGT
>MIQA02004566.1:26646-38325 GCA_001887855.2 Sclerospora graminicola | reverse complement strand
GCGCAGGCTCCCCTCCAATCTCTGCCGGTTCCGACAGAGTGTTGGAAGTCCATTTTCATGGATTTTATCTTTGGTCTTCCGGCTGATCACAGTCGGAAAACAGGCATTTTGGTCTTTGTAGACCGTTTCAGTAAGATGGTTCATCTTGCTGCAGTGTCAGCGAATGTCACCGCTGCGCAAACGGCGCGGATATTCGTTGACACCGTATTCCATTTACACGGAATCCCGGAAAACATAATCTCGGATCGAGATCCGGGATTCACAGGATGTTTCTGGCAAGAAACGTTCTCTTTGTTGGGCACGCAGTTGAATATGTCAACTGCGGACCATCCGGAAACGGATGGGCAAACTGAACGCGTTAACCGCGTTCTCGGAGACATGCTGCGTTCATACGCGCATGCCTTCGAGCAGTGGAGTGACTATTTGCCACTCACCGAGTTTGCAATTCATAACTCAGTGCACGCTTCTACAAAGCATACACCGTTCTACGTGAATGCCTTAAGGCATCCACGAACCCCAGCTTTACTTGGCGGTACGCCAAATCTAAGTGGGGGAGGGACCCGCTCAAATTTTGAGCGAGTCGATGCGCAAGTTGCAGCCGCAACTTGCGATGAGACTGACGAGTCTTCTACTGTTAACACAGTAGAAACTCAAGCAGCTTCAGATACTGATGCTGCTTATGCGGAATATATGTCTGCAGCAATGGCTGCAGACAACGAAATTAACCCATCTACTGCCAATAAAGCAGTAGATGAATTCGTATTACAGCGCCAAGCTGTAATACGCTATGTAAAAGATGCACTTGCTTCCGCTTTTGATAAGCAGAAGCAAAATGCAGATAAGAATGGAAGGAAAAACACAAATTCCTTTCAAAAAGGTGAATTAGTATTGTTATCAACTACTAATTTGCCTACACATGCAATTAGCAACTTCCCTACACGGAAGTTGCTCCCTAAGTTCATTGGGCCCTTTAAGGTTCAAGGTGTTAAGGGGAATGCCTACACTTTAGACATTCCCGCGGCCATGCGCCTCCATCCAACGTTTTACGTTGGGAGACTCAAACCGTACCGATCGTCTACGTCTTCGGACGAGACGCATCGCCACGGCGAATGCCATGCTTCTTCAAGTCTCCCAAGAGAGACTTGTAATCGGTCTCCAACCGATTGTGAGAAGTCTGGAGAGTTTCCATCTCCGACTTTAGCCGATCAATCTCGACCAGCAGAAGATCATTCTTCTGCTGCATCACGAGATTCGCGCTCAGAATGTCGCGAATCTCGTCTCGATGACAACGATATGTCTTCATCGAGTGACACATGTCGTCGCTCAAGGCGTTGCAATGCCTCTCGAGCTTGCGGAGCTGGTAACCATGCTCCGCAACAACAACGCCGAGGGAATTACCAACCCCCGCCGCCCCTGATTGATAATCAGGGGAACAAGCGTTACATTCTCGAGCGCTTGATAGCGAAGCGCTCGGTTCCGTATAAGAAGGGGCAGCGTACCGAGTACTTGGTACGCTGGTTGGGGTATTCCCAAGCGTTTGACTCTTGGAAACCGATTGAGGTGCTAAGGGCGGATGGCCCTGACCTCCTGCAGGAGTTTGAGAAGGATACTTCTCCTCAAACTCGTAAGAAGCCTTAATACAAGGTATTATTATTGATGCAGGTGGTACATCAACACTAGGTGCTGATACATTAAGGGCATCAATTAGGCCCTTCACACTAGCGGGTACCGAGTAACCTCGGTACCCTCGTAGCTCCCTTGGGACAACAAGGACAAGCTAAGTGAGAAGGAACTCCGCAAGAAATTACTTCTTTCATGCAAGTATAATGGATAAACTCCATTTTACCTGAGCGTGAGTGCTTTAAGAAGCGCTCGCGGTTTACGTGAATTTGCTTACGTATTCGGTCGGGACCTTTGTTGTAATTTTCAACAAAGGCATTCCAAGTTTGAGTATGGGTGTCCTTATCGTCCCTATTCTTGCGCGACCCTTTCCGGTTCGTATAATAACGAGCCTGATAGAAAAGGTCGATGAAGTACCGAGGTCTATCGTCGGTACTGCAAACAAAATGATGATTGCGAAGGTCTTCGCAATCATTAAGCGCGTTGATGTCAAACATCGGATATTGACAATCGCGCTTGGTGTGTCCACCTTTTCCGGGCACAAGTGTCCATGCTGGGGTCCAAAACCCCACTTTGTACGGAACATGGCGTTCCGTACAACATGGTGATTCAAAGCAGCGTAAGCCGCTTCTGCGCATTGTTTCTTGGCAGGTGGAGCACCACCTGTCATCTCAAAGTCGTCGTCGTCGTCACAACCAGGCGAGTGACGAGGACCAGGAGGAGCCCTACGCTCCTCATGCCACCGCATGATGGAATCGTAATCGACAGCGTCAGAATCCACTTCGCCATCACTTTACGGCGAACCAATTCTAGCGGGTATACGCTCGCTAGATTCGTTGTCGAGGATGGTGACGTCCTCGCCCTCTTCTTCGGAGTTAGATGACTCTACGAAGACACAATTGGGCTAATTAGCCACCCGCCCTCGTTTAGACACTGCTTCTGCAGCGTCTACTACGAGAGACAATGGGTCTCTCGGATTATTCTTCGACGCTACATTATTAGCGTTGACATGCGATGTTGGCACCTCAGCATATGATGCTGAGGTGGATGCTTGATCAGTAGTTTCAGCAGCGCCCGTAAGAGCGCCGCCGCGTTTCCCGACCATTTGATTTTTATGGTCGTTAATGGGTTGTAACAAAATGTCGTTATGACCTACAAGTGCAATCATTCAATTGGCCAATATTACGTTATGTTATTGGCCAACCACCTAGCGTGGGGGGTGATGTAATGGGGTGCCATTACATAAGTGATATTGAAGTTAAAATATCACAGTTCAATTTCAGACTTAATTTCTCAAATGCGAATATTAGATTATAAGTTGTTATAATCCACCTTGAGAACAGATTCTGATACAATTATCGAATCTAACAAGTAATCTAATGATAAAGATATCATTAGATCAGTTTTATACTACATGTTACTATGATTAGTCTAGGTCTAAATATACTGGTTAGCTCTTAACCACCCATAAATATATTTACTCTTAAACTTACCTTCTTGTAGACACGTGGCTTTAGATATATATATTAATATATATATTTAATACACTATTTGATATATTGAATAGTCTACCTAAAGTTTGTCTTAAATAAACTAAGGAGGACAAAATTACACCTGGTCCTACCTAATTGCAGGCTTCCTCACTGCAATTTTACAGTGTAAGCCAGTAACAGCTAGCCTGTTACACCTTGTGTACCCATCAGCAACTGGCGGTTGCGCTCTCTTGATGGACCCTAGGGTGAAAAGTTAAAAGTCCGTCGAATAGGGAAACGAGGGTTAGGAATAGGGTTGCTCCTGGGCGGAAATCTTCATCGGGGAGCAGGATTGGCAAGATACTTGAAGTTTGTATACTGCGACGGCTGGACCGAGAATAATCGATTGGCCAGCTAAACCAAAGACAACAAAGGGGTAAATCCAGTCTTGTGTGTAATAGGGAATCGAAATGACACTCCACAATCTTCCACAGTAGGCCAAAACGTTACCACGCTTTCCAATAAAGATAAACCGTGTTCAAAACACAGGCGACTTGAGTTGAGTATATGCGACGGGGCGACTCCCGGTCAGAGGACTTCCGGTGGGTTTCTTTAACCTTCCCCGGGAAAACCAATAGCAGCAAGAGGGGACCTTGTTAGCTCTCTGTTGTGAACCAACCAAAGCGACTTTCGTCTTAGAAAGCGAAACGTATACTGATTTTTATCCTTATAACCAATACAACCTTTTGTGTAACCTACCCCAAAATAGTCCGGCTGGATCGTCTATGCCCTACCTGAAATAGCCCAGTCAGCTTCATCTGGATCTCTTTTGTGTACTGAACACCAACAAATCAGCCCGCCTGGATACTCCTTCGTGTACCGTACACCAAATATCCGGCTCGACCTGGATACCCATCACTCTAGGCCCACCTGGCCGCTGGCGTCAACTCTTCTTTAGCGGTCCAGCATCCACCTCCGGCGTCACATCCGTCTTCCACAAGGGCCTCGCCTTCTTCAGCACATCCTTCAGACAATCCGCCCCTTGGCCATCCAACATTGGCGGCCATCCGGTCCACCTGATCCGGACGGCCCATTTCTGGATAGCCCGATTACCAGTTCCTTGATCACGCCCATCTGGCTCCATTCCATGCCTTGCACCGTCCTGCCGCTTGTGGATACACTCGGCAGCTGCCATCCAGCATCCACGCCCTTGGTCGGCATTTGCTGCCAATCTGAATGCACCCTCGGCCAGATGTATCTCATACCTGGCCGTTAATTAACTCCCAAGTTACTTCACCACAGCTGCCCCTGAGTCTTGTCGCAGCCGCACAACGGTTGGGGCACGATCCCACCTGACACAAGCCTTTTCAATCCCTTTCACCCATGCCCCGCTTTGGTACGTAGTCTGCCCAATTTCTAGCAATTTCAATTAAGCTGGTCTTCCAGCTGGCTTGAGGTCTCATCCGCCTGTACGGATCCATTTTTTGATATATTTCCAGTTCTGCAAACCGACAAAAATAACATCTGTCGAGTAATTCTGGTCGACGATGACTCGTCTTCCAGCGGGGTGGAAATCGCGGGGCCCCAGTTCATCCCGTATTCCTGATCTGGTGGTATCTTCGACTGACCTTGATACGACACTCCACATTCACGGTCAGGTCTGCGGTGACCAGGATAGGATAGAGACAGTGTTTCTTCCTTTCAGGCTGATCTTCGATCCAGTCAGGCCGATTCCGAAATTCTAGTGCAGCGATGCGCGACCTTATGTGCGATGCTGGATCGCACTGAGCCTCGAAATTCTGATCTAAGGCGTGGCCGCCATGAGGCCGCGGATGAAGTAACCCGCCTTCGGGCCATTGTAGGCCAGCTCACTGACGCACAACAACAGGCCGCTGCACCATCTTCCCCCAGCTCCGAAGTGGCAGAGCTGGAAAAAGAATAGAAGTACTGACGGACCAAGTGGATAGCCTAGAATACATTCAGGCGGATATGGTCCAAGCACTCGCCTCAGCCAAACGCCGAGCTGACAAAGCTATCGCCCGGAAATCCTCCTTGGAAACGAGTGATATTCAACGGCAGGTGGCTGATCTCGAAGAACAGGTCGCCAGACTGACGAAAGAGAGGGACCGCCTCCGTATGCTGGCCGACGTCGTCGAACCTCTTTGGGCTAACAACCAAGAGTTAGTTCACCGCTCGAAATTTAAGCGTAAGTGGTTCACCCACTTCTATGTCGTCCTTCTGTTGCTTACAATTTGCATGTCCATGTTGCTTCGTAGTCCAATAATTGGAACAGCAGAAGGAGCAATCCGCCAAAATTTCGCAAACATCACAAGAGTTGTTGCATCTTTGTGGCCGGTACCACCAGGTGTCTCAAGCACTAGACACCATGCGGGATGACCGTGACCACCTGCGAGAATCCCATGCTCAAGCTCTTCGCCATATTTCTTCTCTTGAGCAGCAGCTGCAAGAGGCCTACTCCAGGCAGTCAAGGCTGCGATCTGAGCATTTCCAAGTTCGGAGAAGATATCATGACGCTTGTGACGAGTTGGTCCGGGCCGACCGTGCCTACGCCACCCCGCTGGATAAGGAGGATCAGTTTAGGTCTCTTCTATGCGAACTGCAAGACCGACTCGAAGAGACTCGGATCCAGACTGCCCCCATCGTACAGACTCCTTTGTGTGTGCGAGAGGCCATCTTGGCCGCCTTGGGTATGGTAGATCAATGGAAAGCCTCTCCGCCGAAACTGTCCCAGTCGTCTGCCTCGGCAGGACCGAAAACAGCAAAACGTCTAGCCAGTGCTAATCTATCCCTGGCCAATCCCGATCCGTCTTCGGTCACCCCAAATCGGAGAAAAGGGGGAGAGTCCTCCCTCCTGCACCAATGTTATTTGGGCAATTTGGCCAGTAATCGGGAACTTGAGTCAGACAGCAACTCGGATTCACTCACAATGAAGGCAGCCGCAGTATCCCCACTCGCGGCCTTGCCGCAACCTGGTTCTACACCTAACTCGCCATCCGGCTCGGGAGCTGCCTCGCCATCTGGCTCAGGAGCTAACTCGCCATCCGGCTCAGGAGCTAACTCACCAACCGGCTTTAAAGCTGCCTCGTTATCCGGCTAAAGATCTTACTCGCCATCCGACTCGGGAGCTGACTCGTCATCCGGCTCCAAAACTGGCTCTCCGTCTGGCTCGGGCAAAGGTTGAGATCCGTCCTCCAGTGAGTTCGAGTACGATGACGATAAAGACCAGGTCTACCTCAACCAGCGGGTGTGTGTCGCATTGTCCCGCTCTCGCGCGGACACCCGACGTCGCCGCTTGAGTCCTAGTGACCGAGCGGACTCTTATCCGACTCCCAATCGATTTAAAGACCCCGCCGCCGGCTGGTTTTGGCTCCAAAGAGTACGAGCCCGTCTTTGCCTCTCAACGCTACTGTCACTTCGACCTTCCAGGACACTTCCAATTCCGAGACAGCTAACAATTCCCAGATCCTAGGAGGAAGACCGAAACGAAGAACGGAAAAAAAGAAAAAAAATTCAGTCCTTACTTGGGCGACTCTCCGGCACCTTTTGCGCTACCGGCTTGGCGTTACCCACATCGATGTCGCATACCGCCCCATGGGCGGCCGGAGGCAGTGCATTTCCTGGACCGATCAGCAGATATTTCCTTTTCCATATGATATCCTTCAGCCTACTGATTTCCTCCTGGGTGCTTACATCTGGGTCTCCGATTTGTAGATCGTCGATAGTAACTGCAGGTGGGCAAGGAGTCACCTCAGGTACCGTAATGGACATGTCACAAATATCAAACTTGTTACAAGTAACATCCCTATATTTGGATCATTTTTGAGTTCACTCAATAAAGTACGGATTATCGTTTTAGAGAGGCGATCAATTATGGCCGTGCCTTTAAAAAGCTTTTGGAATATTCCCAAGTAAATTTTATCGTTTGAAAATTACAATACTACTCATTATCTGTGTTGAGAGGTTATGAATGTGAACTTGTCTTAAGTAACAGTCTCTTATTGAGGTGGTTTGTACTGCACATTTGTGTTATCTATAACATGTTTATTACGGTATCACCGCCATCTGATCCTCTATGCCTTCGAGGTATAGGTCGCCTTATTCATGAATGCAGACCTGGTCAGCTTCGAATGATTCCGAATCCGGATCAGGTGGATCCCCATCCTAGATCTCTCCGGCTAATTCCGAATCCAGGTCAGCCGGATTGTTCGATACCCGCGGCTAATTCCGAACCCAGGTCAGTCGGATCAGTTAATCCAGCATCAACCTGCTCATTGGACCGGCCGGCATCGAAGAGGACCGCACATGTGACTCCGACTTGTCTTCTATTCTGATCCAGCCCTTCGTCCATCTTCGACGAAGTGAAAAAACAAAGTTCAGCGACTGGGGCAGGATCTCGGCCAGCATATTCAGCCGGATCAGGCGATGGCTAGCTCCGCGTTAATATTCTAGGATGAGTCCGGTACTCTGGTTTAGCCACCATTGGAATCCGGTATTCCTCCACCAATTCCTCTTCGCTGGCCAAATCGGTTGTTGCCTGAAAGGTCTGGTTTTGCCACTCGATATAGCGTCTTAGTGACATAACCTGGTCGGCGGTGCACTTTGGCATCGGCCATCCACATTCTAATGATCACGTCCTCATGCAAGGTGAGGGGCTGTTCTGAGATGTTGGTCACGCTTATGTAATTGAGGTGACCTTCCCCTTTAACAAACGAGGGCACCCAACGCTCACCACGAGTCAGCCATTACTTACGCTGTCTGCCGTGTGGTCGCACCGTTACTTACACCGTCCTTCCAACTGGCACCGTTACAAACTGACCTAACTTGAGGAACTGGACGTGGGCACCATATAGAGGCTGCCGGCCATCCAGCGAATCTGCACCTCATCAGGTAACGTCAATGTTTCATGAGATAAATCCAGTCGTATGCCGGCTAGGAGCAAAACCTTCATTCCCAGAATTGCATCCTGCCCGGCTAGCTTACCTACCCAGGCGGTAAAGTAGTAACCAAAGACCCAGCCAACGTAATCTTAACTCTTGTTCTTCCTTGCGTCATGAACGAACTTTCTCCAATAGCGATACACTCCTGCCGCTTCGACTCATCTATTTCACATCCCACCTTACGAGCAAAGGTGGTGTCAACGATGGACACTTCTGCGCCAGAGTCAAAAAGCATGGTGGGCTTCTGATTAATAATTTTACCATCTGCCTTGGCTTGCTTGAACCTCTTATCCGGCGAATGGTATTTCCAATAACCTCGCGATTCGCCGGGTAACAAATTCAATTCGATAACCACTTCAGACCGAGAATCTTCGTTTGTTCGTATACTGCTCACCAGGAAAGGGTCAGCCCTGCTGCTCGGGGATCGGGTGACGTAATCGTCAAACTGACATGTATTGCTGGTTACGCTTTGCTTTGCTTCTTGATTATTTTCCTAACCGACATATGCATAGATACTAACACTAACCCGCTCGGCTCGAAACAGATTCCAGCCTGGCGAGCGATCTAGTTTAGCATGTTTTCCACCCCGGGCGGCTACATTCCTGCATGCCTGGTCGGGACGTACTACTTCTTCATCTGGTTGTAAAACTCCTCGATGGGGCAAAGTCCAGCCTCGTGCACTTCACCGCAAGTCTTGCAGGGGAACAAACAGTGCTCCGCCGGATGTCCCTTCCTTTCGCACTTCTTGCAGGTCAGCCGCTTTAACAGCTTCGGTCGTCATGCTTGATGGATCCACAGTGGATCCACTTCCGTCTGAGGTAGTCCTGGTCAGTTCGAGACAGAAAACCCTTCTGCTGGCCTGGCCCATATGGCAGCCACTTCTGACTGGCTTCCGCCGAGAACAGATACCGGTACTGCTCCTCCTCGGATTCACCCCCAGACCGCTGGTACTTCTCTTCCGAGCTAGTCGCATCCGACCCCCGGGCAACCATGCGAACGGCTCGGGCCGTCCTGGTAGATGGCGGCCGGCTTCTTTGATCCGAGTTAAAACGGGACTTGAACCGACCAGTTCCAACTGCTGCCTTGGGGCCTCGCTTCTTCGCCCTTTGGTAGGTGCGCAGCGTCAGCTCCAACTCGTTAGTATTTTTCAGTCGCAGCAGCGCCAGCTGGTCTGCCAGCTCCCGGTCGTCCAGCGTGCTGATAAAATGTTTCACATGTTCCCGGGCAGCTTCTGACCGGCTGGCATCTTCTTTACCCGGTTGTTCACTCTCATTCCTGCGACATTCAGACGATGGAGGTATTCCAGAGGGGTCTCATCTGCCCGCTTCTTGTTGTGAAAGTACTGACGCACCACCGACATTCCTGATCCACAATATTGCTCTCCAAATGCTTCAACCAGTTCCCCCAATCGTCTCAGACTTCCCGGCTGAGCTGATGGATCCAGATTTTAGCCGGTCCCTTCATCAAGTCTCCGAAAATCCGGCACTTCTCATAGTCCGGCGTACGGTCTCTAAGGAATGCTGACTTCGTCTTGCTCAGCCATCCTCGGGCTTGGTCATCATCCATGTCCCGTCCAGTGAAATCCGTCAGCTCGGACGTGGCTGGCAATCGAACCTTGGTAATCGCCCCTGAGACCGTATCGAACGCTTGGGCTGATATTGGCTCGGCGAGCCATCCCCAGATCCAGGTCATCCGGATCATATTGGCACCTGGCTGACTTGACCGATTCCATATCCACGTCGCAGTGGCAGCTTCCTATTCACTGGTCGTCCAGGTCGGCGACATGGCCGGCGACTTGACAGGACGACACGGAACTCGCTTTGCTTGGACTGCGCTGACTCCATGTCTTCATCAATCTGCTCCCTCGCATAATACTGGGCTGGCTCGGGCACCCGACACCCACGATGAGCCGACTGGTCCGGTGATCCCGGACTGACGCGGCTGGCACTAACCCGACGCTGCTCCTCCAAGTATCGTTCTATCACCACCGAAAACATGCTCTGAAGGTGATCCGGCACTTGAGAGCTAGCCTGAGGATCCACTTGCAGGGTGACTTGGGGGGCAGCTGCCGGCTGCCGGTTCGGGATTCCTTCTTAATCCGCGCATCCATGTCTTCGTCCTTTGGCTCTGGATCCGCCGTCGACTTACGAGTCTGGGCGCTGTGTGGACTGGTTTCTTCCGCTCGGGCGTATCTGTATATGAATCCTCCAACCCTCATGGCCGTTGCCACAAGCGCTGCTCCCTTTGGGCCAAGGGTCGTACCGACCTATTTTGGACATCCGAATATGAGTACCATATAATTGAAGTCTGCCGGATAACTGTATTTACACCTCGTCTGGGAGTTAGTTGAATCTGCTTCTGAAGGAGCAGACTCGTACTGTGAAGAACCGGAGTGTAATCCGGCCGGTCTGCCTGCTGCCGGCGGTGAATGCGGAGTCGTTACAGCTGTTGCTGTCGTCTTCTGCGACGGGGAGCAGCCCACTAATGGTACCAAGCGGTCGTGAAATGCGCTGGATGCCTCCTTCAGCTTGGCCGCCTTCAGGTCGAACAATTGGTTCGGATCGAAAGCGTCGGTGTTGATGCCGGCTTGCTTGAGCTGATCGAAGAGTCCTCTAATGAGGGACATGTGGCTGTCTGAGAGAGATGGGGGGAGAAACGGGACATTTTAATCCACCCAGGATTTTTGGTCGAGTTATCTTCAGGACCCCATCCGTCCGTAAGAACTGACCCAACTCGCGGAGGTGGTGGGCACGCTCCAGGTCGGTGTCCGTAACCTTCTGCCATCCAGTTTTTCTTCTTATTATTCTTCAAAACGTGGCCTATCCTTGCGAGTTGGATAATCTAGCTCTTGCCAATCCAGCTTTTTTAGAGGTAGAAGACCTCGATGGTGACTTGATCCTGATCCAGCCAGCTTCCCCCTCTGGTCGTATCCAGCCTTCGATTCTTTTTTCTTAATTTTTTTCTTCTTTGAAATTTATCATATGCATTTGTTTGTTCGGATCATGGTCGAAACTATAATCCGATCCGGCTCCAGCTGGGGCATAGTGGCCGGCACTATAGTGACTAGTACCGTAATCCGGCCCAATTCCAGTAGGAGCCTCCAGGGGAGTAACTTCTTCTTTGATGTCGACTTCGTACTCCGCCAATCCGAGTCGACCATCGCATCCTTTCATCTTCAGCAGCATTGGGGGCGATATGCCTTCCCCCAATAGACCCGACACAACATCTTCAACAAATTTTACAGGCTTAGGTCTTTCGCCACTAGGGACAAGCGGTGATATCCAGGGTCACCAAGAGATTCGGGCACGCGCACCACTGTGGTGTAGTCGCTCTCAGAAATTCCTTCTGAGATGCGAGCACCCACGGGGGGCCCAGATGACAGACTGTCAGAGATGGTACTCCGTCCATCCAGGTCTTGATTCGATCCGGCATCCAGCCGGCTGGATCGGTCACTCCCATCACTTTGGTCGTGACGGCTTGGATGATCCATGTTCGAAAAGCTCACCTTGTGTATCCATCAGTAATCAGTACTGGCGGTTGCGCTCTCTTGATGGACCCTAGGGTGAAAAGCTAAAAGTTCGTCGAATAGGGAAACGAGGGTTAGGAATAGGGTTGCTCCTGGGCGGAAA